>SJYC01108200.1:0-59052 GCA_006408675.1 Madoqua kirkii
TTTTTTTTTTTTTTGCAAGAGTAATGCAGCTGCAAGTTAAACTATGAAAGCATTTTTATCCCTGTGTAAAAAATAAGTGAAAAGGCTGCAGAACAAACAACTGAAGTTTGTAAAAAGTTTCTGGTAGATAAGATTTAGGGTGGAACTTGGGAGGTTTGCACAACTTTTGTAAAACCTGAAACTGACTAAGAGCCTCACAAGCATTTCCAATGTGCCCTCTGTGTTCTGTAGAGTCCCTCATTGTGCCATGTGAAATTCCTCTTTGGTACCCAGATAAATCTTGAAGGTGAAACCTTTTGAGGTTTCTCTGAAAATTCTAAAGTGAAATAGTCCATGCTACACCCAACCAGGAGGCTGCTTCCAAGGAATTTCCGTCCAGGATAACAGCCCAGAGAATATAAATTCTATTTCACTTCCTCTGCTTCTTGTAGGGTTGATTAGTTGGTGGAAATGGCTGGCAGCCAGTTCTGGGAAAGCTTCCAGACCTGACTCCGATTAACCCTCTCTGGTGAAACTCTGCTGGAAACCAACTCACCAGCAATTGCCATTAATCTACTTACTAATTAAGCCAATTCATTTCTAAAGGAGAAAAATTCCTTTCTTTAGCCAAACTGATGGGAGGAAATTTGAAAGAAGCGCCAAACTGTGTAACTGTAATTCAGCCAAGGACTGCTAAAACAAGGTGTTGATATATAGCAGGAGATTAAAACAAGTTTCTAGGGCAACACTCCTTTGGAGACGGTGGCATATAGTGCATAGTAGATGAAGCTCGAATAATGCTTCAGGGCGCTATGCCACCCTGTGTCCTCGCGTTGAAAATACCACGTCTCTCTCCAGTTAAATCTGGTGCCTTTTACGCACAAACAAATCGCCTCTGTAGCTTTCTTTTGCACTAGAGTATATCAGCTTTATGTGATAGCCACCACAAATATATTTCTTGAGATTTAATAAACGTCTTTATAAATCTGTAAGCCAGAGCTTACGATCTTCAAACTGGGGCTGCACTCGGGCCTGACTTGTAGACAAGCGAACCGAAAGGCTGGTTTGACCATTACGCACGGATGAAAGCAAACCGGTCTTTCAGAAAATGGTACCTGACATTCGGAAAGAAGAGGTGCGTGAATCTTCATCTCGATACTTACCAGGAAACACAACCCCAAAGAGTTTCCACACTTACTAAAGGCATTTAAGATATGTCTGGGAGCCCCGCGCCTATGTAAGAGTGGACCTCCTTGGAAAACATTTAAAATCTCCTTCGAGGTTTTCTGGTACGCCTTAAAGGATCAGTTGGTGAAAGAGTAGACAGCAAATCAGTTTGAATTAGCGTTACAGGGATTCCAGGTGGATTAGAGCGGGAATGACACAGGGTTAGTGCCTCAAACTTTTAAGTTTTAATTGAAGTTCGTTCCTTCCCACCCTAAGGCGCCGGGGCGCCCCGCTGAGCCCAGGGAGCGCCCGGATGGATGTGGCGGCGGCTCGTGGTCTGTGCGCCCCGCTCACCAGGCACCAGCCAGCGGTTTCTTGCACGGTTTGGAAAGGTGCGCATAAAGCGCGCGCAGAGCGCGCACTTCGCGTTCTCTTCTAGCGCGATGCGCCAGTGAGTATGTGGCATCTGAAGACGGTCCAGTTAGGTTAGAAACTCCTTGAAGACAGTGTCCCTCGTCAGGGAGGCGGGCCTTTCGCCAGGGTGGAAAGGGGCCTCTTCCTGCCCCCACCCCAAGCCCTGCTCTGAGCAGCGCAGTGTCCTTTGCAGCTACTGGAGAGCAGCCGCGTCGCTCTCTGTGGCGTTCTGGGGCGTCGACTGCTTCTCCTCTGGAGATTCTTCCTCCAGATGTTCTGACCTCACTAAACAGAGGGAGAGATGAAGAGAGGTGTAATTTGTTTTACATAAACAAGTACGTAAGTTTACAAGTAAGTACTTGTAAACTGTACTTAAACCACTCCCCACACACTTTCTCTCTTTGCCTCACTTTTAGTGGGTTCTCCAAGGCCTGGTCCCGGCTGGGGGGGCCTCCTCAGTAAGCTGGAGGGGAGGGTGGGGCAGGTCCGTCTGGGGGCCGCCCCTCCAAAGCCTTGAAAGGAGCGTGTGCCGGTGAAGTTTCCCCTGGGATAGTGTTCCTGTTGTCCCAGACTGAAGGAACGGTCTGAGGTGCCTGTGACCAGGGCCAGTCAATGATCTTCCCAAAGTTACCGCCCTAGAATTAGGAGCTGTTGTAAGAGAATAAAACAAGGCAGGGGTGGACTTGTGTTTGGGTTCAAGGACCTAACTCAGGCTTACATTTCTATTTGTGTTTTCAATCTTTCCTCCTTATGAAATAGAAAATTTTGAGTACAAAGGAAAGAAAATCAACTTTGGGGGGGGGCGGTGGTTCTAAAGCTGGGGATGGGGAGGTTTTGCCCTCCCCACCCCTCACCCTAGGCTGGGCTCTCTGCTCCCTAGGGAGGGACATTTACCTGGTGTGTAAATTGTGAGGAAAGCGTTGGGGGTCTGAGACAGGAAAGCCACAACATGGGATGTGATGTTCCAGCTTTGAAGGGGAACAAAGGCCCTGAGCTAATCCCAGTGAAAGCCAGGAGCGTGGAGAAGGCAACAAAGACTTGCAGCCTGCGGCCACCGGCAGGTGTCAATGTGGACACTTATGGCCGGCGGGGCAGTGGGAGAGGGGAACACAGGGCCCGGCTGTCATTCCAAGGCTTAACATGAACAAAGATAAAAACGTGACAAGCTCAGCTTTCAATGGTTGGGAGGTTCAAAGTGGAGTGCTAGGGAGTGTATCTGGGTCAAGTCTTTTCTGAAGCAAGGCTCCTCTTTCTCTCCTATTATCAGCCAGGAAGTTCTGAGGCCTTTTTCCTGAGGTAACTTTTCTTACTGATAGAATTCTTCAAAATAATGTCCGACTATAGCCACTGCCTAAGGTGAAGAGATGGAGTTTTCAAGACTTTCAGACCTCAGAAACCCAAGTGGCTGTATTTAAAGACTTATGAACTTGAACATCCTACCTTAACTTTCAGGATAAAGTTCATGGACTCTTATATGCATTTCATGAAAAGAAATAACATTTTCTTTTGTGAAACTGCTCAACATGTAGATGAATCGACAGGTAACATAATTTAGAAAGTATTCATCCAACGAAGAAGTTTCATTAGTAAACCATTGAAGGGATAATGGAGACCTGGGAGAGTTAAATATGCCTGTGGTTTCAGATTCCCTATTAGAAATCCAGCAGACAAGACATCAACCAGCAAATGAATCTCCTCTAGAATCTGGGAAAGATCATTGGGAATCCTCCACTAATGCAACTGATTAGCAAAGATCATCTTACAGAATGAATAAGTGGAAACGACAACAAATTATGTTTATCCTAAGAACATGGACACATTGTGTTCCTTAAATTCTGGTACTAGAACCAAAACACAAGTTTAAAAAAATGATCATATAATAAAATTCTGATTTTTCTTAGTTGAAGTAAGCCTCCTAAATAATACTTTTAAAAAAGGATGTAAATATCCTTAAAAGACTAATGACATTTCACAGGTAATGCAATTTAGAAAGAAACACTTCCATGTTTTCTTTTCCAACAATGTGCATTTTTGTAAACTGCTATAAATTGCAATTCAAAAGCACTGCTCTCACCATCCCCAATCATTTTTTATACTGATCAAATGAATGCAGATACTCCCATTTGGGAGGGGCGACATGACATTTCACTTGGCAGTTCTAAACAGGTCACAGACCTTTCACAGACCCTAAGGCAGTGGGAGGGAGTGCTTTACTAAACCGTGTAACCAAATCAAACCAATGGTTACCCCTTTTCAAAACCATTGGAATGGTCTGCACAATGCTATTCACATAGCAGCACAGAAACTGAAAGGATGGTCATCCAATGGAAATTTCTTTCCTTTTGTTTACACTTACAGAGCTCAAAAAGTATACTAGGAGGAAAACAATTACATTTGCTATGATAAAAGTCATAAACACTTAACATGAGTTCTGGCTGGTGTAACCGGCATAGATATGGCCATCCATTGGTATGTATATATATGCACATGTATGTATGTATATGCATGTGTATTTATTGGAGATGTCCCTTTGTTTGAAACCTAGGCACAAAGACACAACATGGCTGCCCTCAAGATGACCTATTGCTTTCAAGTTGCTTGAACACATCAGAATTTCCATTGTTAAGGTTGATTAATTGAAACTGATAAGTTACCATGAATAAAGATTGTTTTTCTGTTTAATGTGGTGGGCCTGATTTGGTAAATGCCTCATTCATGTAGCTTTGCAGTGCAGCATATGGGCAAGAGTCATTCAGTATCACAAACATATACAATTTATTATGCTCGTATGGGCACAACCAAAAGGCCTTCCTATTTTAATGACAAAGTTTCAGTGAAAAATTCCATTTAAAGAGTCACTAGGAACATGATGTGGGATTTTTGTCATTTATTCTTAAGAGTTTACATCTCTGAGTTTCTCTGAGTAGTTTTAAAACTATCGTATTTAAACACAGTTTTTAAAAAAGATGCAAACGTCCAAATTATACCTTAGCACTGGTCACTGGGAATACAGCAGAATTTATGCTAAATGTTAACAGACATACGAAGAGAAAGCACCTTTTCATCTGATGCTACCTTGTGTGCTATGTAATTGATAAAGTGATCTTAAATGTTTCATTGAAGTGCCATCAACAAAAGTTCCCAAGTTTACAAAGAAAATGTGAAGGATGTTAGCTTCCTGAAGTCTTTTTTCCCTTTAATAAATGAAATCAGAAGACAATATTTTAAAATAATTTAGGGACTATCACATGAAAATTCAGTGGATTTGTTAATTTGCCCACAATTTCACTACTGTTAGTTTCCTTTCCTTGAAAGTTGACGTCACTTTTCAGACTACATTAAAAACTGTCATGAGTATTTACCGGTAAAGTTAAGTTTTAAAATTTTTTCTAGGGATGTTGTACAGAAACATTCAGTTTTCATTTCAGCTGCTCACATAATCACCCAAAGAATAATAACAACAACAAAAATCTACGAGAGACTTGCTAATGAACCAAAGAAATGACTGTATCAAACCATCAAAGAGATAGTTACCATATTCAGCCTTTAATGTCTTATCAAATAATTCTCTGGTCATTCATGTCCATGAAGCAGTTCAAGTTCACCCAACATTTCTCAATTAAATTAGATGGGTAATCTCAGTTCAGCTCTTCGGGAGAGTAATAAACCACATTGGTCACAGTTGACCACAGCTAGTATGTGATTCATAAAGGACTGGATGTCCATTGGAAAGCTAATCAGTGCACTGTCACTTGTAAAATTCCCTCTTGCATTTTGAAGCGATAATCTGTATCTAATTTTTAAAGAAAAATTTACTCTCCTTTCACTCTTCTGAGACCAATTTCTTTTCTGGACCTGAATAGAGATTATTGGTGAACAGTACCAAATAGCTTTGGTATGTGTACAACAAAAACCCACCTCTTTGTAGAACATAACAAATTATGCAATGTTCACAGATGTGCTGTGCATTGTGCCTTTTGTGAGAAAATGAAGGCCCAAGTCAATTCCCACCCTCCTCTTTATGAAAGCCTGGGCTCCCCATGCAATCTGTCCTAATCCTGGAGGAAAAAAAATCATTACACCTAATATCGAAGCTTCAGATAGTTATCTGAAAAGGGATTTTTTTTTCATTTGCACTTTTGGTCTCTGTAATTTGCAGAAGTATGAGTTTGAAGTTGCAAGTGACTTTGTTCCTAGAAACAAGCAGGGAAGATTAAAATGTTAACTGCTCCGCTAACCCACATCTGATGTTTAGAGGAAATGCTGTGTTCACGTGACCTCATGCTTGAATTTATAGGCCACCAGAGAAATAGAGTCATTTTTCAATTACAGTTTGAAAACATTTACACACTGAAAATATTTTAAATCTTGTTTCTGTATTTTGGCTTTTTATGATTTTTATCGAGGCAGAGGTTAACCCTGTTATCATGAGGTAGCCGTTGCTGCAGTAATGGTAACAAATGCAGAGGGGCATTCTCAGGTTCACCCTGCTTCATGGGACCTCTGTAAATACAGGTGTTACTTTTACTGAATGTGCTGGTCTTCGGGAATCAGTCTTAGAATAGATGTTTCAAGCACTGAGGAGATCCCTGCATCCTCAGTACCTAGCCCAAAGCTTTGTTTATAGTACATGCTAGCAGTTACTCTATGATCCAGCAATTCCACTCCCCAGCATATATCTGGACAAAGTAACAGTTCAAAAAGATACATGCACCCCAATGTTCATAGTAGCACTATTCACAGTTAGCTAAGACATGGAAGCAACCTCCCTGTCCATCAACAGATGAGTGGATAAAGAAGACGTGGCACATACATACAATGGAATATTACTCAGCTTTAAAAAAAGAATGAAATAATGCCATTTGCAGCAACATAGAAGGACCTAGAGAGTATCATACTAAGTCAGTCAGGCAAAAACAGACAAATACCTTATGATATCACTTATTGTGGAATCCAAAATATGAATTTATTTATAAGACAGAAAGAGACTCACAGACATAGAGTGGTTACCAGAGGGGAAAGGGGGTGGAGGAGGGATAAATAGAAGTTTGGGATTAGCAGATACAAACTACTATATATTGGGTTGGCCAAAAATTTTGAGTATGGAAAAACTCGAACAAACCTTTTGGCCAACATAATATAAAACAGATAAACAGTAAGGTCCTACTGTATAGCACAGGGAACTGTATTCAATTTCCTGTAATAAACCATAATGGAAAAGAATACACATATATATGTATACACACATATACCTATATATATCTTACTTACTTTGCTGTACACAAGAAACTAACACAACATTGTAAATCAACAATACTTCAATTAAAAAAATATAGTAGGTGCTCATAAAGTCTAGGGAAGGAATGAATAAATGAATGTATTAACTAAAAGAAGGTGAAACGTAGGAGGTTAAGTAGTGTGGGCCCTTGGCATCCATGGCCTTTCTCGTTGCCTCCCACGTTGACTGGTCTTAGTCACGAGACTTGCCCTAATGGGACAGGAGCAAATGTGCCAGCAGATTCAGCAGACCTGTGTGTGCACTGGCACTTGCTCTTTTTTGCTGCTCCTGAGAACCCTGACACCACCAGGAAAGCAAGACTAGGTTTGTCAATCAATGATGAGAAATATAAGGTATGATTGCCTCTGTAATCTCAGCAGACACCCAGCCTGATGGCCAGCTAACTGTGGGATATGAATGAGCCCCAGCAAGAGCAGGCAGAAGACCTATGACCTAGGTGCAGGCATGTACAAAGTCACAGAAGCGTAGAAGAACGTGGACGAGCAGGGAACAGCTATTCCAAACAAACAGTTGGTGGTTTGTTATGACTAGATTAGGCAGCTCATGTAGGACAGAGGCAGGGATGATGCATGGTTTTATAAGCTAAACTGAAGAATTTAGTTCTATCCTAAAAAACCACAGACATCTATTGAAGGATTAAGCAGAGGAATAACACAAGTGAATCAAAGAATGAAATCCTTAGTGACACCAACACTCACTACTCAGAGCTGGTGGCAGAACTGAGAATCAGGAGAGACTGAGAAGGATGCTCTGATAAGTAGGGGGAGAACAAGAACAGGTTGGTGTCTTGGAGTAAAGAGGAGAGCATTTCACAAGTTAAGGGAGGCTCGGGGACTTCCCTGGTGGTCCAAGTGGCTAAGACTCCATACTCCCAAGGCAGGGGGCATGGATTCAATCGAGTAACAACAGATGGTGGATAAATTGACAGCAGACTTCAATGACCCTGAGCAGAGGCTCAAAGGTAAAGGCATAGTAACAACATGTAGAGGAAAAAATAACTGCTAACCTTGAACATCATACCTGCTAAACTACCCTCAAAAGGGAGATAAAATTAAGACAAACAGAATTTACCAAATTACTGAAGTAATGATACTTTTTAGCATGCACATACACATAGATGTACACATACACAGGGAGTATTCAACTTTTAATTCTCTGTTTTCTGAATACTTGAAATATTTTATAGAAAAAAAGTTTCTAAATTAAATAAGCCTATAAGCCTTCCCTCAACGCATTCTTAGTAATATGAGAACACAAGTAATAAGGTTACTTTATAATTTTTTGTCACTCTAGTTTACATTTGTGTAGAATGCAATAGTACACAACTTATTTTTCCTATGACCTTTTTTTTTTTTCATGTGATTGTTTGATTCAAGATGAGGAATGTGCATTAAAGAAGCTGAACCAGCCAGGAATGGGACAGGCTGAGGACTAGAGTCCTGTGATACTTCTTTACACTGACTTACAAATATCTGCTTTTGGTTTTCAATTTATTCCCTCAAACTCCAAACCTGGAGTTTCTCCTGCTGAAAGGAATATTCATATGCTATCTTTCACATATAAATGAGAGAGTCATTTCCTAGGCAAGTTGATAAAAAGTCTAGCGGTCCCCAAGGAGAGAGGGGTCTGGAATTCTCAAGGAGGAGGAAAAGACAAACTGTTTCCTCTACATCCCTTAGGATTATATAACAATAATGTATCCTGCCTGAGGACAGTCTCTGAATTAAACCTTCTGGCTAATCCTGTTATCTTCAGTTCAGTTCAGTCACTCAGTCCTGTCCAACTTTTTGCGACCCCATGAATCGCAGCATGACAGGCCTCCCTGTCCATCATCAACTCCCGGAGTTCACTTAGACTCATGTCCATCGAGGTCGGTGATGCCATCCAGCCATCTCATTCTCGGTCGTCCCCTTCTCCTCCTGCCCCCAATTCCTCCCAGTATCAGGATCTTTTCCAATGAGTCAACTCTTCGCACGAGGTGGCCAAAGTACTGGAGTTTCAGCTTCAGCATCAGTTCTTCCAATGAATACCCAGGACTGATCTCTTTTAGGAAGGACTGGTTGGATTTCCCTGCAGTCCAACGGATTCTCAAGAGTCTTCTCCAACACCACAGTTCAAAAGCACCAATTCTTTGGTGCTCAGCTTTCTTCACAGTCCAACTCTCACATCCATACATGACCACAGGAAAAACCATAGCCTTGACTAGACAGACCTTTGTTGGTAAAGTAATATCTCTGCTTTTGAATATGCTATCTAGGTTGGTCATAACTTTTCTTCCAAGGAGTAAGCGTCTTTTAATTTCATGGCTGCAGTCACCATCTGCAGTGATTTTGGAGCCCCCAAAAATAAAATCTGACACTATTTCCACTGTTTCTCCATCTATTTCCCATGGAGTGATGGGACCAGATGCCATGAGCTTTGTTTTCTGAATGTTGAGCTTTAAGCCAACTTTTTTGCTTTCCTCTTTCACTTTCATCAAGAGGCTTTTTAGTTCCTCTTCACTTTCTGCCATAAGGGTGGTGCCATCTGCATATCTGAGGTTATTGATATTTCTCCCGGCAGTCTTGATTCCAGCTTGTGTTTCTTCCAGTCCAGCGTTTCTCATGATGTACTCTGCATATACGTTTAATCTTAAAATGTAAATTATGGGAGTAGGTCTGCTGAGGTCTTTACAAACTCCAGACATTGTTTTGATTCATTGTAATGACTAATTGGAGACTATATAACTCCATTGCTAACACTAGCAAGGGGATAGTCTTTCTGCCCCCTTCTGATGCCTATGTCAGAAGCTTTCTCTATCTCCTTTATACTTTAATAAAATTTTATTACAGAAAAGCTCTGAGCGATCAAACCTTGTCTCTGGCCCTGGATTGAATTCTTCTCCAGAGGCCAAGAATCCTGGTGTCTTTTCATGGTTCAGCAACAACCTTTCACAAAGATGTCACTCCCGTTCACTTGAGAGTGTACTTGATATGTCCATGAATTTGTGTGAATCCATACATAATATCTTGCAACATTTTGCCATTTCTCTAACAGAAACATTACTAAATTTAAAAATTAATACCCACTCTACACTACCTAAAACCTTTCTCAATATTTTGTTAACCACCATAAAAGGCTTATATGCTTTATAATGACTCTTAAGTAACTGGCAGCAATGAGCTTCTGGGGTTTGGGATGAAATCAGCGATCATAGGATCCAGAGAGGCAGCTGGAATCCAATTCATGGCCCAATAAATGAATAACACACCAGAAAGTATTCTTGCCTTATGCTTCATGTTTTGGAGACCTCTGAGTACCAGTTTGGGGCATAATTAGGAACATGCTTTGTGGCATTTATTCAATGAAATTCTGCCTGTGCTGTGCTTCGTTGCTCAGTCGTGTCTGACTCTTTGCGACCCCTTGGACTGTAGCCCACCAGGCATCTCTGTCCACGGGGATTCTCCAGGCAAGAACACTGAAGTGGATTGCCATGCCATCCTCCAGGGGATCTTCCCAACCCAGGGATCGAACCCAGGTCTCCTGCATTGCAGGCAGATTCTTTACTGTCTGAGGAAATTCTGTCTACATATACTTAAAAGCAGGCTTCCCAGGTGATGCAGTGGTAAAGAATCAGCCTGCCAATACAGGTACACACCAGAGACTTGGGTTTGATCCTTGGGTCGGGAAGATCCCCTGGAGGAGTAAATGGTGATCCACTCTAGTATTCTTGCCTGGAAAATTCCATGGACAGGGGAACCTAGAGGGCTACAGTCCATAGTGTTGCGAGTTGCATACAATTGAGTGACTGAGTACATAGGCATACTTAAAAGCATCACTAGACTGAATTAATACGAGACAGTCCGTCAAATTAATAAAATACATGTATTAGTTGTGACATTTTTTTCTGCTAAGTTGTTATGATCTTACTTACAAATTCAAAGTTTTCTGCCTGCCTACTTGTTTTAACTATTTTAAAAAATGATTTTATTGGTTTATTTTTGGCTGTGTTGGTCTTCGTTGCCACACAGGATTTTCTCCAGTTGAAGTGAGAGGGGACCACTCTCTAGTTGCAATATGTGAGCTTCTCATTGTGGTAGCTTCTCTTATTGCAAAGCATGAGTTCTAAGCCACATGGACTCAGTAGTTGTGGCTCTCAGTCTCTAGAGTGCAGACTCACTAGCTGTGCAAAAGGCTTAGTTGCTCTGCCGCATATGGGATCCTCCCAGATCAGGGATAAAATCTGTGTGTCCTGAATTGGGAGGCAGATTCTTTAACACTGAACCACAGGGAAGCCTCCATTTCAACTATTAGCACCATTTTCAAAGTATTGTTGTCATTCAGCTACTAAACTGTGTCTGACTCTTTGCAACCCCATGGACTACAGCACACCTGGCTTCCCTATCCTTCACAGAGTTTGCTCAAACTCATGTTCATTGAGTCAGTGATGCCATCCAACCATCTCATCCTCTGTCATCCCCTTCTCTTACTGCCTTCAATCTTTCCCAGCATCAGAGTCTTTCCCAGTGAGTCAACTCTTTGCATTCAGCTTCAGCATCAGTCCTCCCAATGAATATTCAGGGTTGGTTTCCTTTAAGATTGACTGGTTTGATCATCTTGCAATCCAAGGGACTCTTAAGAGTCTTCTCCAGTAGAAAAGCATCCATTTTTCAGTGCTCAGCCTTCTTTATGGTCTACCTCTCACATCCATACATGACCATAGCTTTTACTATATGGACCTTTGTCAGCAAAGTAATGTCTCAGCTTTTTAATATGCTGTCTAGGTTGGTCATAGCTTTTCTTTCAAGGAGCAAGGGTCTTTTAATTTCGTGGCTGCAGTCACCCACTGCAGTGATTTTGGAGCCCAAGAAAATAAAATTTGTCACTGCTTCCACTTTTTCCTTATCTATTTGTCATAAAGTAATGGGACCAGATGCCACAATCTTAGTTTTTTGAATGCTGAGTTTTAAGCCAGCTTTTTCACTCCCATGTTTCTCTTTCAAGAGGCTCTTTAGTTCTTCACTTTCTGCCATTAAAGTGGTATTATCTGCATATATGAGGTTGTTGATATTTTTCTCAGCAATCTTGATTTCAGCTTGTGAGTCATCCAGCCCAGCATTTCACATTATATATTCTGCATATAAGTTAAATAAGCAGGGTGACAATATACAGTCTTGATATACTCCTTTCCCAATTTTGAACCAGTCCATTGTTCCATGTCCTGTTCTAAATGTTGCTTCTTGCCCTGTATACAGGTTTCTCCAGAGACAGGTAAGGTGGTCTGGTATTCCCATATCTTTCAGAATTTTCCACACAGTCAAAGGCTTAGCAGAAGTATTTTTTTTTAATTCCCTTGCTTTTTCTATGATCCAGAGGATGTTGCCAGTTTGATCTCTGGTTCCTCTTCCTTTTCTAAATCAAGCTTGTATACATGGAAGTTCTCAGTTCGTGTACTGCTGAAGCCTAGCTTGAAGGATTTTGAGCATTACCTTACTAGCATGTGAAATGAGCACAGTTGTATGGTAATCTGAACATTCTTTGACATTGCCTTTCTTTGGGATTGGAATGAAAACTGATCTCTTCCAGTCCTGTGATCACTGCTGAGTTATCCAAATTTGCTGGCATACTGAGTGCAGCACTTTAACAGCATCATCTTTTAGGATTTAAAATAGCTCAGCTGAAATTCCATCACTTTCATTAGCTTTGTTTGTAGTAATGTTTCCTGAGGCCCACTTGACTTCACACTCTAGGATGTCTGGCTCTAGGTGAGTGATCACACCATCGTGGTTATCCAGGTAATTAAGACCTTTTTTGTACAGTTCTTTTGTGTATTCTTGACACCTTCTGCTTCTGTTAGATCCATACCATTTCTGTCCTTTATTGTGCCCACTTTTGCATGAAATGTTCCCTTGATTTCTCTAATTTTCTTGAAGAGATCTCTAGACTTTCCCATTCTATTGTTTTCCTCTATTTCTTTGCATTGTTCACTTAAGAAGGCTTATCTCTCCTTGCTATTCTTTGAAGCTCTGCATTCAGATGGATATATCTTTCCCTTTCTTCTTTGCCTTTTGCTTTCAAAGCATGGATTATCCATTTTAATTTTTCACATGTCTCAGTTCCCTATTTGATCAATCGACAAAGCTTCAGTTAGAAAGAACACTTTGGATTTTTGTGATTAATTCTCAAATCCAATTAGTTATTTTAACTCTTCCCTATGCCATTGAAAATTCCCTGTATTTGGAAAGGTATGTTAAGAAACATAGTGTTGGTCTTCCAGACTTTAATTTGTCATTCAATATCTTAAATCTCATGCCTCAATAGAAAGTATCAAAAAGAACAAAGGCATAAAGAGCAAGGAAAATTCCCAGGAAAAGGTAGTGAAGAGTCAGCCCACATCTGAAAGACAAGGATAACATATATAACCTAGAAATAGAACATCTGAATTATAAGTAACTGGTGACAGTAAGGGAAGTAGTAGAAAAGTTGGTGGCAGTGACATCAGAAACATTAATAGATACCTTAATACATTATATTTAGTAAGTCAGGTTAGTCCCTTTTTAACATTTTTAAATAGCCATCAGTTACATATGAAGTGATGTTACATACCATCAGTTATGTATATTGCTTGTGTACAAATGTACATATGTAGCAACATTATAAAATATGAATTTGAATATGAATGCCTTACTAAATTATATTAATTATAGCTGAAGTCTAGAAAGAATATGTAAAACAATGCTAACACTTATGCCTAAAATGCTTTCCTTTTTATCTTTTAAGTTACTTCTCTTGTGTGATTTTTAACGCCACTTCTGTTGCATACTACAATTACTTAAGAATGAAACACTTTTCAGGTCTAAAGTTTCAAAGGGTGAAAAGACAGATTTTAAAAACCTATCCAATGTACTACAATTGTTCTACCATTCTTTAAAAACCTTTAAGATCATCTCTTCCATGTTTCTTCGCTAAAAGTCTCAGAGAATTAACAATACAATGTAATCTAGGTTTAAATTTGGGTTTCTCCTGCGTTTCAGATATTTATGTTTGAGGTTTCTCTTACCGACAAGCCACTTAAAGGGTCACTGTTACTTTGAGGTTTTATCAATGAGATTCGTGTCTTTGGGGCCCATTAGAAACATTTTCGAAGATTACAATGTCAATAGCACCTAATTACTGGACTGTGAGAAAGGTCTTCTTAAGTACATAAAATCTGTGGCAGTGCACAGTACACAATGGGCTGCTCAGATCCCAAATTTTATCACAGCAAAGTAGCAAACAAATTAATAATGTTACCTGGGATCTCCTGGGATAATTACTACTGTGTAAAAAAGGCTGCTTTGAATTCTGCCGATAGTATCATACCTCATTTTTAAAAATTTCTTTATATTCATGAGGATTTCTTTATCTCTTAAATTTTCTTTGTTGCAAGAGCAACTCTCTGTTTCACACTAGAATTTTTTGGAGTAAAACTTGCAACGTAACAAAGAGTAAAGTTCAATTTGCTTGGGAAGAATATATCCTCTGATGCAATTTTAAGTTATGTTTTATGTTTTATTTTGCCCTTTTTAAAATATCTACAGTATGATCTGATACTGACAAACTTTATTCTTTCTTATGCATGATGGACATAAGAATTAAAGGAGACACCAGTTCTTTTAAATCACTAGCCTACTTCTGAGAACATTATAATTCTCATGTAATGGGTTAAAAAGCAGGTTTGCCAGACTTTATTTTCAGAACCCAGGGATTATATTATCCATAGGTCAGGAGGAAAGGTAGGGATGGGGTTAGCTAGGCAAGTCACCTCATTTAATCCTCATAACAAAGCTAGGAGTTAGAGACACCACCTCCATTTTACACAGCAGAAGGAGCTGAGATGAAGTCACCCAGGGCTGGAATGAGATGGGAACCAAAGCCTGTCTACCTGCAAAGCCTTTCTGCCATATCACATGTTTTCCCATTGTGTGTTGCTGAAAACGGGACCACACAGGTTGTCATGCATGTGTCTTGGAGTAAGTCAGTATAATTGACTGGTGACAAACCTGGCCCCTGGGGCCACATTGTCTGAGTCTGAACCCAGCCCTTTTTGTAAAAACAATAATCTATTTATTTGCAGTTATAACCTTGGCAGCCTACTAAGCCCCTCTGTATCTAACTGTCTCCTTAATAGACTTGAGAAGGCAAGAGTGTTGACCTTATAGGGTTTTTGTGAGGGTTAAAGCTAAAACCTGGAAAGCATTTAGAATAGTTGGTGGTTGTTTAGTTGCTAAGTCATGTCCAACTCTTCGATACCCCGTTGACTATAGCCCACCAGGTTCCTCTGTCCATGGGATTTCCCAGGCAAGAATGCTGGAGTGGGTTGCCATTTCCTTCTCCAGGGGCTCTTTCTAATCCAGGAATCAAACCTGTGTCTCCTGCAGTGGCAGGTGGATTCTTTACCACTGAGCCACCAGGGAAGCTCGTTAGAATAGTACCTACACCCATTAAATGTTAGTTATCCATAATTTTCAGGAGTATCTTATTGTATAAATATACAATATAAAAACCTCGGTCTTCAAAGCAACACTGAGGATTTTGGTAACAGGGAGGATAAATATTCTGTAGGGTATTTAAAACATTAATATTCCATTTACATAATTTAAAATACAGACCTCAATAACACAGTGACTTTAAAGGGTTCAGTTTGGCTTCCAGATAGGTTACAGTCATCCTCATGTTATAGAAAGTAATGATTTGTCTATTGGTTCACATGAGGCATGTAGCTAAACACCTCCTTGAAAATGAATTTGTGAATTAGTGCTTGAAAACACTGATAATATACTGAACTATTTCCTAGGGGCCTGGAGGGGTTTCTCACCTTCTAAAGCACCTGAGAAGCTTGGAGGTGACTTGTTTTGTGAAGAGGGTTTGGCCTTTTGAACACCTAGTGTGCATACTGTTCCATCCCCATAACCATGAAAGACAGCTTTCCAATGAAAAAGAATTCATTTACTTTTCGAATTAGTAAATTTCTAATTCAATTTCCTCCTGGCATTTATGTGTTGGCTTTTTGGGCCATTACAAGCAGAAAATTTATTTCTAGTTGATTTGGGATTAACTGGAACTCAATTAACCAGAAACTTTTGTTAACTGAATGATTTCCCCACACTGTCCTCAGAGGGGAGAATGTGACACGGCCAAGTTAAATCAGAAATTTGGTAGAAACAAATGTCAGAGTTATGCCCAGAGACTTTCTGTGTGACACTCTCACCCACTCTTTCTCTGCAGCTCAGAGTCCTATTCAGAATGATGCGCTTTGTGGCATCCTGCAAAATTATGGATCATAAAATAGCATTTACTTTCAATTTTATTAGTAAGCTGGAAAAAGTGGGATAGCTAATGAATTTTAGGAGGGTTTTCAGTAGGCAGGGTGGAAATAACTCTACATTTTGCATTTTCAGAATAGAAGAAAGGGAATGCCAGTGTTTGTTTTGGCTGAGGCTCCCTCATGGCCCAGGTAGCCATCAAAGTTGGTCTGTATGACTACAAATGGACCTTCAGAAAATGGTTTGCTTGGCTCAGAAAAATAATTTGTGGATGTAAAATTCTCAACTGGATTTTTTGCTATTAATTAAGGCTCTAATTAAAGTGTCAGGTAGAACAAAGATCGCAAATTTAACAATTTACATTTTAATGATAAATCATGAAAGTCTTTCTTCCCCAGGCTTCCCTGTCTTTCACCATCTCTTGGAACTTGCTCAAATTCATGTCCATTGAGTCGGTATTACCATCCAACCGTCTCATCTTCTGTCGTGCCATTCCCCTACTGCCTTCAGTTTTTCCCAGCATCAGGATCTTTTCCAATGAGTCAGCTCTTTGCATCAGGTGGCCAAATTATGGGAGCTTTCGCTTCAGATCAGTCTTTCCAGTGAATATTCAGGGTTGATTTCCTTTAAGATTGACTAGTTTGATCTCTTTGCAGTCCAAGGGACTCTCGAGAGTCTTCTCCAGTCCCACAGTTTGAAGGCATCAGTTCTTCCATGCTCAGCCTTTGGTGCTCAGTCCATATGATCACATTGACCTAAACCTTGCCTAACTCAATGAAACTATGAACATGGCATGTAAGGCCACCCAAGATGGATGGGTCAAGGTGTTCTGACAAAACGTGGTCTACTGGAGAAGGAAATGGCAAACCACTTCATCATTCTTGCCTTGAGAACCTCATGGACAGTACGAAAAGGCAAAAAGATATGACACTGAAACCCTCCCACCAGGTTGATAGGTGCCCAATATGCTACTGAAGAAGAGTGGAGAAATAGCTCCAGAAGGAATGAAGAGGCTGAGCCAAAGTGGAAATAATGCCCACTTGTGGATGTGACTGGTGATGGAAGTAAAGTCTGATGTTGTAAAGAACAATAGTGCATAAGAACCTGGAAAGTCAGGTTCATGAATCAAGGTAAATCAGAAGTGGTCAAGCAGGAGATGGCAAGAGTGAACATCAACATTTTAGAAGTCAGTGAACTAAAATGTACAGGAATGGGTGAATTTAACTCAGATGATCATTATATCTACTACTGTGGGCAAGAATCCTTTAGAAGAAATGGAGTAGTCCCATAGTCAACAAAAGAGCCTGAAATCCAGTGCTTGGGTGTAGTCTCAAAAACAACAGAATGATCTCGGTTTGTTTCCAAGGCAAACCATTCAATATCTCAGTAATTCAAGTCTGCCCCAACCACCAATGCTAAAGAAGCCGAAGTTGAACAGTTCTATGAAGATCTGCAAGACCTTCTAGAACTAACACACATGTCCTTTTCATCATAGGGGACTGAAATGCAAAAGTAGGAAATCAAGAGATATCTGGGTAACAGGCAAGTTTGGCCTTGAAGTACAAAATTAGGCTAACTGAGTTTTGACAAGAGAATGCACTGGTCATAGAAAACACCCTCTGCCAACAACCCAAGAGATGACCTTACACGTGGACATCACCAGATGGTCAATACCAAAATCAGACTGAGTATATTCTTTCTTCCTCTAATACATTACGATATTTTAGAAATAACTTACTGTAGAGATTGGAATTTCCAATAGTCCACAGATCTAGCCCTTTATTTAAATGCTGACATCTTTGGGAATTCTCTGGTGATTCAGTGGTTAGGACTCTGTGTTTCCACAGCAGAGACCTGGGTCTGATCCCTGGTAAGGGAACTAAGATCCCCAAGCCATATGGTGTGGCCTCCCTCCCCCCCCCCCCAAAAAAAAGTGCTGATATCTTTAGAAAGTTGCCATGCTTTAAGCTAGCAGCCCCTATAGAATCCAGTCTGGGTGTTGTCATTGTTCAGTCACTCAGTCATATCCAACTCTGCAACCCCATGGACTGCAGCATGCCAGGCTTCCCTGTCCTTCACTATTTTCTGGAGTTTGCTCAAACTCATGTCCATTGAGTCAATGATGCCATCTGACCATTTCATCCTCTGTCACTCCCTTCTCCTCTTTCCCTCAATCTTTTCCAGCATCTTTTCCAGTGAGTTGTAAAGAGTTTCTATCTTTACATCCGGTGGCCAAAGTATTGGAGCTTCAGCTTTAGCATCAGTTTTTTCAATGAATATTTAGGGTTGATTTCCTTTAGGATTGACTGGTTTGATCGCCTTGCTGTCCAAGGGACTCCATAGTCTTTTCCAGCACCACAGTTCGAAAGCATCAATTCTTCAGCACTCAGCCTTCTCTATGGTCCAACTCTTACATCCATACATGACCACTGGAAAACCCACAGCTCTCACTATACGGACCTTTGTCAGCAAAGTGATGTCTCTGCTTTTGAATAAACTGTCTAGGTCTGTCATAGCTTTTCTTCTAAGGAGCAAATGCCTTTTAATTTCATGGTTTCAGTTACTGTCTGTAGTGATTTTGGAGCTCAAGAAAATAGAATCTATCACTGTTTTTGGTTTTTCCCCCCCTATCTATTTGCCATGGAGTGATGGGACTGAATACCATGATCTTAGTTCTTGGAATGTTGAGTTTTAAGCCAGCTTTTTCACTCTCGTCTTTTACCTGCATCACGATGCTCTTTAGGGTGGTGTTATCTGCATATCTGGGTGTTACTATGATCAAAAATGTCAGTCCAGGAAGCACAGAGGACTGTGGCTGCCAAGAGATTCCCAGCACCTGGGCAGGCACCTCTGGAAAAGATACTACCTACTTCTGTAAACACTGCAGAAAAAGTCTCTCCATTGTGTGGAGGCCCAGGAGAGAGGTTCCTTTCTCAATCTTGTTTTCAAAAAGTAAATGATTTTAAAATTAGGGTCTAGGATTTAAACTCATTTCACACACTTCCTCCCTATATAAATATTCATGATAAAACTTTACTTTGAAAGATTCCAAGAAATGAAAATCAGAAACTACTGACACCCTTTGATTACTATCTATAATTCAAATGAAGAATGTTGCATTTTGTTAATACAACATGTTCAGTAGAGAAAAGCAAGCACGGTTGCTTCCTAAAGACGTATAGAAACTTATGAACAAAATGTACCTCCACCTCCCAGACAGTCCAATTTGAGGCCCTGCAAGGACTGATGGGAGATAAAGAACACTAGAAATGGTCAGATTTTTCTTCTTATTAAAGTGAAACTAGGAATTTAACAGGAGCCTCAGGTTTGTTGGCAGTTTTTTTTTTAAAAAAAGAAAGAGGATTTCAACCTAGACAGTTTCTAGTCTTGATGTATGACTCTCATTTTCAATTAACAGAGATAAATATTCAGAAGTATATATTAATATTCTTTTATTCATTGTATCAATGCATTAGTCTTATCAAGTGGCTGGAAAAAAAGCCGTGCATTCACCCAGAAACCAAACATCTCGGTATGACAAAGAAAAGTGCTACTAATCTTGATTCATTACCCATCCTGTGTGTGTGCACCTTTTCTTCAACAATAAGGATTCTTACCTTGTGGTGAAAGTAAGAGGGAAATCTGATTGTTGCCTACATCTTCATGCTTGATGTCAACCTGGAGGTAAAACGAGACATTTAATTACTGATGCTGAATAATACTGACTGATTAAATGTTAAATAGGAAAAAAGTAATCTACCTACCGAAGATGAATGAGCAACACTTGTAGAAGACGTCGTCACTGTTGCCAAGTTCATTTTGGATTGCACAAATAAAGGCTTAACTCTCTGAAAGACACAAAGGGTATGTACCATTGTTATCCAGAGGAAATAAAGATCAACTCAAATGGAGGTAGACTGCTCTTCAGTCCTTAGTTAACTGAGATATGAATATTATGCTTCTAACTTAATTGCTCAAATATCACTGGGGAAATAATTTCCTTTAAACCCAAGGAATGTCAGACTCTTTGTGACCCTATGAACTGATGCCTTCCAGGCTCCTCTGTCAATGGGATTTCCCAGGCAAGAATACTGGAGAGGGTTGCCATTTCCTCCTCCAGGAGATCTTCCCGATCCAGGGATTGAACCTGAGTCTCCTGAAACTCTTGCATTGCAGGTGGATTCTTTCCCCACTGAGCCACAAGGAATAGATCCTTTCTTAATTCAGGCTACTTTGTGAGAAAATTCAAGCAAAAATGTTTTCCTCAATGTCTCTTCTGACTCCTCTTCCTTTTGATTCTCCCTAAGCCATTTGGGATTACTCCTTTTAACTGGCCAGGTCTCACAAGGTCATCCCCAGCACCACTCAGTTCCTGGAAGCTACACAGTAGTGGTCCTGGTTCCCAGGAACTGAAGAGTGAAAATGCAAAAGCATCTCTTCTAGGAATTCAGAAGCAGCAGCACATAAGCAGAAAAGCCACCAACATCATACATTGCACAGTAAATCATGACACTAAAAATATGCTGGTGAAAATGACCAAAAGCACACCAAGCATTATTATAAAAAAGAGGTCTGAGGTCTGTGGGTGCACCCTGGGAATTTATGTGACGTTTTCCCTATTCAAGGCTTCTCTCTTGTTGGTTTGTATGTATGCATACACATTTGCATGCATTTTTCTATCCCTCTACAGCCTGCTCCCACTCCCTTTTTGTTCCTCTTGACAAATAAACCATTTAAACATTTATGTGAGGACTCCCTTGGCAGCCCAGTGGTTAAGATTCTGAGCTCTCAATGCAGGAGACCGGGGTTCAATCCTTGGTCAGGGAACTAGATCCCATATGTTGCAACTAAAGAGCTTGCATGCTGCAACTAAGACCAAGCACGGCTAAATAAATAAATAAAAATAAATATCTAAAAAATTGTAATCTTTGGTTGAGAAGAGAAAAAAACAGAAGGAAAAGAGACTATTATATATATAGACCAGTTTTGGAACACTTTGGGGGAGTCGATTGTTAAAAATCCTCAGCAAGTTTCTCACATGTGTGCATGCTAAGTTGCTTCAGTCATGTATGACTCTTCGTGGCCCCATGGACTACAGCCCATCAGGCTCCTTTGTCCATGGCATTCTCGAGGCAAGAACACTGGAGTGGGTTGCCATGCCTTTCTCCAGGAGATTTTCCCAACCCAGGAATCAAACCCATGTCTCTTATGTCTCCTATATTGGCAGGCAGGGGTTTTTGTTTGTTTGTTTGTTTTTTTGTTTGTTTTTTACTACTAGCATTATTTGTGAAGAACAGCAAGGTTCATTTTGCTATGTAAATTTAGCTAAAAATTAGAAATATATCATCTTGCCAATGTTCTTAAGTTCTTTGATCTCTTGCAGCAACTTGGATTTAAAAAACCATCCTAAAGTGAAAATTGTGGAAAAAATTTTTAAAAGAAAGTGATTTTAGATTATAAGCCTTTTGAAGCAAGAAATCAAAATGTATATTTCTTGTGACCTTTCTCACAAACATTATTTGTCCCCAAAACACTTAGCATCACAGCAGTTTCTAAATGGCATTTATAGTATGTTAATTTACTCATTGTTTACAATTTACTGATTATATTTCTACACTGGGCATCATTACTTTTACAATTCCCAAGCAAAAACATTAAACAGGTTTAAAAATAGTCTATTTTATATCTATGATAGTCATAGATATAGTATATATCATATATATAATATCATAGTTTATTTTGTCTATGATATCACTTATACATAGAATCTTAACAAATGATAAAAATGAAGTTATTTACTAAACAGATATAGATTCAGACATAGAAAACCAAACATGATTACTAAAGAGGAGAGGTGGGGAGGGATAAATTAGAAGTTTGGGATTAAATCGATAACTAGGAGTTGGTGATGGACAGGGAAGCCTGGCATGCTGCAATTCATGGGGTCGCAAAGAGTCGGACATGAGTGACTGAACTGAACTGAGCACATGTAAAATAAACAATAAGGACCTACTGTCTCAAACTACATTGAGCTCTTTGGGTTCAAACACTGTCTTATGCTATCAGCATCTAGCACAGTGCCTCCTGTGCTATCTCTAGGGCTAAGATCAGGAATTCGAAAAAAGCTAAGTTCAAAAAGAGACATCAAAGAGACAAAGTACATCTACCCCAATGTGTACTTACGACATAATTGAAGGATGTATCAGCCAGCACTGCAAACTGACGAAATAATGTGTGCCTAGTAAACATCTCATTCTTAAGGACATGAAAGCTGAAATAAAACATGTAATGGAATTAAAATGAGCAGAAATCATAGGAAAGAGCAAATTGGTATTATGTTCATGTGATGAGAAACTAGAATTTTCAATATAAGAGCAAAGAAATGCAAGTAAAAAGTTTTAAATATTAATATAAACTTATCACTCTTTGGTTTCTAAAATTATATATTTTCCAGCCATGAAAAGCAAATAAGGAGGAATAGCCTTATTAATACTAGATATTAACATATATCACAAAATAATAGTATATAATATCCTGGAAAGGAAAAATAAATGGAATAGAATAGGAACACTGAAACAGACTCAGGAATATACTAGAGAATAGTATGTGACCAAAGTGGCACCACAACCCATTCCAGAAAGAACTGGAATAAAGACCTAAGTATGAGAGGTAAGTCAAGAAGGCTTGTTTAAAAAGGTGGGAGAATATCTTATTGAAGATGGATAAAGATTTTCTAAATACATCTAAGGAAAAAATATTGATGGACAAAGATTGAGAATTTCTGTACAACAAAGGGCAACATACACAAAGTTCATAGACTGGGAAAAGGTATTTGTAACATCTAAAATTGACAAAGAATTAAAAATAAGAATACACAAACAAATTTCACAAGCTGAGAAGAAAGCAAAAAGACGAAAAGAGTTCACAAAAGAGGGACATCCTTTAAAGGGAAAACATCAGATCAATACAAGCTTTTGAAAGTCAGATACCACCAAATACTAGAACTCAATTTTTGTATCTCTCCATTTTTCTCCGACACTTATTCTTAGCTAATCTCATTTAATCCCATGACTTTAAATTCCATCTATATTAATGCACCCCAAATGTATGCCCCCAGCCTCAAATTTCTTCCTGGTTCCAGACTCATATATTCATCTGCCACTAGACATCTATCCTTAGGTTACTAAGAGACATCCTGAATTTCACATATCAAAACTGATTTCCTGACAAAATGTGCTTGCTTGTTTGAAGTTGAAGGCAACTTCACCTTTCCTATTGTAAAAAATCTTTGTAATCAAACTTGACTTTCTTTCCCCTCTTACTGCAAATCTTTCAATACCTCCTACTTTAAAAACATACTGCTGCTAAGTCACTTCAGTCGTGTCCAACTCTGTGCGACCCCATGACGACTTTCAAAACATAGCCCACATTTAATCATTTCTCAACACCTCCTAAAATACCGTGTATGGAAGAGCCTGGTAGGCTGCAATCCACGGGGTCGCTAAGAGTCGGACACGACTGAGCAACTTCACTTTCACTTTTCACTTTCATGCATTGGAGAAGGAAATGGCAACCCATTCCAGTGTTCTTGCCTGGAGAATCCCAGGGATGGCGGAGCCTGGTGGGCTGCCTTCTATGGGGTCACACAGAGTCAGACACGACTGAAGCGACTTAGCAGCAGCAGCAGCAGCAACAACACTTCCACGTCTCCCATCCCAGTCAAATCACCATCATGTTTTGCTAAAAGAGGCTTATTCTTTCTGGAGCTCCTAACTTTTCTCCCTGCCTTTCCTTTGGTTCCTTATGTCCTTGTATCAGTACAGAAGTCAGCATTATTCTTTCAAGACATCAGATCATTTGGGTCTTTCTTTAGTTCAAGACTCTCCAATGACATTTCAGGGTACCAACTCATTATTCTGAATATTGATAGATAAAGAGGATCAAGCATTTATCTTGCTTCATCTCATCTGAAACTATATTTCAGAGTAACCAGTTGAGGGGAATGTTTTTCTTTGATAGAACTTAGCTAAGAAATGCAGAAAAAAAGATAAAATTTCAGTATTAACAATTTGCCATCCTAATGAAATCTTGACTCACAGTTTGTGATTATTAACAGATGTATAGATGGAGAAACAGTGGAAACAGTGTCAGACTTCATTTTTTTGAGCTCCAAAATCACTGCAGATGGTGATTGCAGCCACGAAATTAAAAGACACTTACTCCTTGGAAGAAAAGTTATGACCAACCTAGATAGTATATTCAAAAGCAGAGACATTACTTTGCTGACTAAGGTCCATCTAGTCAAGGCTATGGTTTTTCCAGTGGTCATGTATGGATGTGAGAATTGGACTGTGAAGAAGGCTGAGCGCCAAAGAATGGATGCTTTTGACCTGTGGTGTTGAAGAAGACTCTTGAGAGTCCCTTGGACTGCGAGGAGATCCAACCAGTCCCTTCTGAAGGAGATCAACCCTGGGATTTCTTTGGAAGGAAAGATGCTAAAGCTGAAACTCCAGTACTTTGGCCACCTCATGTGAAGAGTTGACTCATTGGAAAAGACTCTGATGCTGGGAGGGATTGAGGGCAGGAGGAGAAGGGGACGACAGAGGATGAGATGGCTGGATGGCATCACTGACTTGATGGACGCAAGTCTGAGTGAACTCTGGGAGTTGGTGATGGACAGGGAGGCCTGGTGTGCTGCAATTCATGGGGTCACAAAGAGTCGGACACAACTGAACAACTGAACTGAACTGAAGATTATTTGGAGAAAGTTCAATTAGTAAACCTTGAAATTCATGAATCAGGCTGATAACCTGATTAAAATAAAGCCAGACACTAAAGTGCCCTATGATGGGATGCATAAGAATTACATAGTAGTTCGCATGAAGTAGTCTTGCCTGAAATATTGAATCTGAATCTAATCAACTCTCTAGATTTAAGATCATGCTAAAAGGCACCACACACACACACACACACACACACACACACGTGTAAACAATTAGCCAAATCCAGAATGGAGGACATTCTACATAACAAATGAACACATTTCTCTACCAAATCAATGGAGTAGAAAGAAAGGGGCTTATGTGGGATCATTATAGGAAAAAAAAAAAAAAAAGATTTAAAGAATATAACAGCCAAATGCAGTGGTCTACTTATTCCGGATCCTGATTTAAACAAACAACTATAAAAGATTCCCTTGAGATAATCAAGAAATTTGAATGTGATTTGGTTAATAAGAAATACTAAAGGATTTAGATTGCTAGGTTTCTTAAGTGTGGTAATGACCTAGTAGGCATGTAAAAGAGATTTTCTTATCAATTAAAAACAAGAGCTCCTGGGTTGGTGAACGTGTGGAGGTACGAGGAGAGCAGGACTGCCCAGGAAGCAGGAGTTGTGAGAGCCCTCCCACAAACTTTGCCCTGTGCATCTCTTCCACGTGGCTGTTCCTGAGTTATATCCTTCTAAAATAAACTGGTAATATGAAGTCCCAGAGTGGACTTCCTTCACGGCCGAAATGTTGGAGAAATTTATTCAGGGGACACGGGTTCGCTCCTTGGTCCGGAAAGATTCCACATGCCATGAGGCAGCTAGCCCTGTGCGCCACAACCACTGAGCCCGTGTGCTGCAACCACTGAAGCCTGGGCACCTAGAACCCAAGTTCTGAAACAAGAGAAGCTCATGGCATGCCGCAGCCAAAGAGTGGCCCCTGCTTGCCTCAATTAGAGAAAGCTAGTGCACAGCAACGAAGACCCAGAGCAGGGGAGAAAGACAAAAACGAAAAACGAAGCTGCTGGTGATTTCCCATCTCGGAGCAAAACCTCAAATGCTCTCTGAGCTCTTCTACCACTCACCCCTGCTCACATCATTCCAGCCATCTGGTGTCCTCACTGTTCCTGAACACATGAGCCAACGCTCGTTCCAGCACTTCTGCACACGAGGCTTCTTTGAGGGGAGGCGGGGGAGTCTCTTCTAAGCAACCCGACAGCACACCCCCCTCACTCACTCAGATCTCTATATCTGAAGAGAACTATTATCATGCGCAAGTAAGCAGGAAAACATTCTAATAAGCCTATGGGGGAAGATGACTCTGTGGGTCCGATTAAACCAGTTATCAAGAATCTGCCATCCTGTTGATTATTTACATTTAAACACTGAGATCAAGAATAAAACAGAGTTTGGAATTTAGTTTTTATTTGAAGTGACTTTGACTACTCTTCTACCTTAGGTCAGTTATTTTCTTATTAGAAGCATGTGATGGCATTTTATATTAATACACAAGAAAATTGCTAGGCTCCCACTTTCCTTAAAAGATGATTAGTCATGTTTTTTTATAAATAGACTTTGTATATATCACCACACTATACCTGTTCCTGAGAATTAAGAATTTCTTTTCCCAGTTTTTGTTGATATGTTCTGATTCCTTTTTAATCCTGTAATAAATTTATAGATGGTTATACATATATACAGTATGTGCTAGCTGCAAATGAACAATTATGAATTATTATTACCAGTACCTTTCTGACTTCTTTTTCTCTTTCTCTAACTTAGCGTTTAATACTTGTATTTGCTCTTGTAAAACACGTTTCTCTTCTTCAATCTTTCAATAGAAAATACATCACAAAGTTAATGATATGAATCCTGTTTGTATTGTTTTATCCATAAACCTGAAATGTTATTTCTATTAAATAGCATACCATCACAAATAATTTGAGAGAACAATGTGTTACATTTACTTGCAAATTCCCATAAATTGGAAGAATGTAAGATCCCATGCCTCCATTTCCCGTAAATGATTCACTTCAAAGCAGCCACTGTGAGACAACATCACAAAGCAACCAAAATTTTTCTTCATCACCCCTCCCCTACTAGGTATCGTGTTTTCTAAATTTCATTATAGTGGCAGCTGCCCCCAGTTACTATTTTCTCTATCAAAATTATCCTCAGGAAAGGATCTGACGAACTCAATCACATTAGAGCTATATGTTATTTCTCATTATTGTTTATATTTTACAAGAGGATGAAGTTTTAGCAGAGGAATGAATCTGTAACAGTGGGGTTATAGGCATGTCATGAAAATTTCTTTGGATGTGGCAGGGAGATACCCCAGAATCATACCATAGAGGCAATCAGGTGCTCTGTCTCTTATTAGATTGATTTTTGGGGTAGCTTTCGAAGTCACTGCTACTTTCTCAGAATAGTCAGCATCGATATAAACAACATTTAGGTTAATAATAGTGGTCACATTAGTCATTACTATACCTTAGCCACTGATAGCTGCATCTTTTCCCCATGCATCACAGCAGGTACTGCATGTGTAGGCTGGAGAGAAAATAAACTAAGGTTAATCTAGCATTGCAAATCAAGGCATGAAGGTGTGTTTTTCTATAGTTTAGAGAAAGGCAAATGAGAAAAATTATGCCAACACTGGTTCCATAGGGATCTTGACTGCCTCAATTAATTTACAAGACTCAGGGTTTACACATTGCATTTGCAATTGGACAGTTATAACTGATTAAAACCAATGTACTCACTATTTTTTTTTAAGTTTGTTTTTTTAATGCGTTACTCTGAAATTGTATATGGGTCAAATTGTACCACTATGTATATATTTTTAAATAAGCAAGCAGTTATCACCCAGTGAAGTCACAAGCTTAAAAAAACTTATTTTCCTCAACTATCTTTTGAATTACCTCAAATGAATCCTACTTATAAAAATGCTGTATTTCAAAATACTTAAGTAAATCACTTGTACTTTTTTGTTTTTTAGACTGTAATGCATTATTTGCTCATTTATTTACTAATAAATAAACTTTATTTTAAAATTTATTTACTTATTTGGCTATGCCAGATCTTTTGATCTATTGCCTGTCTTAAGGGGGTCAGTTCAGCCAAGCAGGGTCTGAAGCCAGGTCTGCTGAATAAAGTGAAAGGAATCCAGCACTCCCTCTGAGCAATGAGAAGAGCTGTAAAAGGAGAGGATGGCCAGGCAGGACCCTAAGGCAAGAGGCGCTGGTGCATGGTGAAGGCACAAGGTGGCCTGTGCCCAGGGGTGATGCCCAACATTCAATGTGAAATGGTATCTGGGTGATGCAAACTGTCCCTGTCACTCACCTTTGGCAACCTTGTCCATCTAAAAGGTGTCCTTGAGTGGGGGGTTTTAGTAGCATTGAAGAATTGGGTTGAGTTCAGAATCTGATTCAACAAAATGTGAACTGAGATGACACAGAGTGCCATGAAACTCAGGAACTGACTTGTTTCAGTAGTAGAAGGAGCCTAAACCCAGCAGTAGCCATGAGAAGATGCCATGGGCATCTGTGGAAACCAGTGGACATCCTTTTGGCTCCCATAAAGCGAAGAAGGTAGGCTTGAGCCAACTTTACTTACATTTGAAGGGACAGTGAGAATACAGCTGACATTAGTTGCCACATATAAAAAATGACAAAATTTGTAATTAACAGTCATAAAAGGTATAATTTTTGAGTGTCTACTATGTACCAGGTATGTCACACATATTGCCATTTATTCTACATACTAACATTAATTTCATCACCCCTGTTGCTTTAGATATTTAACAATGGAGAAAGCATGCACATTTAAAAAACATAAACAGCAAATAGTAGATATGAACATAAACTCTCACTTCCCAGAAGCCAAAGGTTTTGTTTTTAGTTTTTCTCATTGTTATAATTATAAATAAATAGTGGCCTTTATTGCTTTGGGCTCTCCACAAATAAAGATTAAGATTAAGAGCATTTATTTACTATATAGAACAGGGAACTATATTCACTATCTTGAAATAACCTGCAATGAAAAAATAATCTGAAAAAATATAGCTGAATCATTTTGCCATACACTTGAAACTAACACAATACTGTAGTGTTATACTTTAAACTTATCAATTTTACTTTACAAATATTATTTTATTTTACAATTTTACTTTATAAATTTACTTTTAATCAATTATACTTTAATTTTTAAAAGTAAATAAAAATAAAACCAATGGAAAAAAACTTTTAACTAAAAAAATAATTTAGAGCATTCGAATTACCTGCTACCTTCTCTTTCCTCACATGCTCTATTTTTTATTTGCAAATGTTTAGCTCTTACTGTGGTTGCCTTTATTATAATTTCAATATATGAATGTCTATATTGTGGTCTATGAACCCTCTGCTGATAATTTCTGATTATCCCCTGACAGGTGAATTCTCAGCAGGACTTAATCCTGAAATTGACCCTAACCCTCTGCTCTTACCTTAGTTCACTAAACTCTAACTCCTATTCCATCAGTCCTCGCATCCTGCAGAGCTTTCTGGTGGTCCTAGAAATACCCAAATTATTGTTCCCTTGGTTGTCTCCACACCTTCCTGGATAAAACTACCACCTACCATCACCAACATAGTGACTCAATCTCCTCAAGGCCCATGTGGCAGGAAAGGAACCAAAACAAAACCGCAGGCACAGCAACACTAATTTAACAAAACTGTGAAAGCCTTCATTCTCATCAGCCTTCCTTGGCTTCCAATATGTGGGAATCACTCAAGCTACGGGAGACATGCACTTTGGGCGCTCCCTCCACCTATCTGTTCTCAAAGGGCACAATCCACTTGAAACGCCTCTGTGACCAGGGCACAAGGAGTACACCCTGTGTACACTGCCATTGGCTAACAGGGGACCAAAGAACCGTAGGAATAAGCCCCAAGCTTTGGAGGGGCTGTATGCAAATGGATCTGCCTGCCAATGCAGGAGACACATGCTAGATCTCTGGTCCAGGAAGATTCCACATGCCACAGGGCAACTGAGCCCTTGTGCCACAACTACTGAGCCCATGAGCTTTAGAACCTGCGCTCACCAACAAAAGAAGCCACCGCGATGAGAAGCCCCAAACTATCAAGTAGCCCCCACTTGCCACAGCTAGCGAGAGCCCACGCACAGTAGCAAAGACCCAGTGTGGCCAATAGTAAAAATAAGTGAATAAATAAATTAAGTGAACTAAAAAGAATCCACAGAAAGTTAGGAAAACAAACTGGCAAAGCAAAATGAGTTTCCACTGAGAAGGACCTTTATATTTATTTCACTCTATCTGAAGTCGTATCAGTCGTTGAAAGTTTATTTTAAAAATTGATTCTGTGCTTAAATTTGTGTACAATAAAAATTAGTTCCAATTTTGAAGGCTCCCTTTTCCTGACGCTCATATAATGATCAACTCTGTAATAACTAGAGATAAAACCCTGCTAAAGCATATCTTATGTAAAGCAAATAAGTATTCAATCTCTCCCAAAGACAATACTCTTAGCATGACAAAGATAGCTTATTAAACTTATCAATTTTACTTTACAAATATTATTTTATTTTACAATTTTACTTTATAAATTTACTTTTAATCAATTATACTTTAATTTTTAAAAGTAAATAAAAATAAAACCAATGGAAAAAAACTTTTAACTAAAAAAATAATTTAGAGCATTCGAATTACCTGCTACCTTCTCTTTCCTCACATGCTCTATTTTTTATTTGCAAATGTTTAGCTCTTACTGTGGTTGCCTTTATTATAATTTCAATATATGAATGTCTATATTGTGGTCTATGAACCCTCTGCTGATAATTTCTGATTATCCCCTGACAGGTGAATTCTCAGCAGGACTTAATCCTGAAATTGACCCTAACCCTCTGCTCTTACCTTAGTTCACTAAACTCTAACTCCTATTCCATCAGTCCTCGCATCCTGCAGAGCTTTCTGGTGGTCCTAGAAATACCCAAATTATTGTTCCCTTGGTTGTCTCCACACCTTCCTGGATAAAACTACCACCTACCATCACCAACATAGTGACTCAATCTCCTCAAGGCCCATGTGGCAGGAAAGGAACCAAAACAAAACCGCAGGCACAGCAACACTAATTTAACAAAACTGTGAAAGCCTTCATTCTCATCAGCCTTCCTTGGCTTCCAATATGTGGGAATCACTCAAGCTACGGGAGACATGCACTTTGGGCGCTCCCTCCACCTATCTGTTCTCAAAGGGCACAATCCACTTGAAACGCCTCTGTGACCAGGGCACAAGGAGTACACCCTGTGTACACTGCCATTGGCTAACAGGGGACCAAAGAACCGTAGGAATAAGCCCCAAGCTTTGGAGGGGCTGTATGCAAATGGATCTGCCTGCCAATGCAGGAGACACATGCTAGATCTCTGGTCCAGGAAGATTCCACATGCCACAGGGCAACTGAGCCCTTGTGCCACAACTACTGAGCCCATGAGCTTTAGAACCTGCGCTCACAACAAAAGAAGCCACCGCGATGAGAAGCCCCAAACTATCAAGTAGCCCCCACTTGCCACAGCTAGCGAGAGCCCACGCACAGTAGCAAAGACCCAGTGTGGCCAATAGTAAAAATAAGTGAATAAATAAATTAAGTGAACTAAAAAGAATCCACAGAAAGTTAGGAAAACAAACTGGCAAAGCAAAATGAGTTTCCACTGAGAAGGACCTTTATATTTATTTCACTCTATCTGAAGTCGTATCAGTCGTTGAAAGTTTATTTTAAAAATTGATTCTGTGCTTAAATTTGTGTACAATAAAAATTAGTTCCAATTTTGAAGGCTCCCTTTTCCTGACGCTCATATAATGATCAACTCTGTAATAACTAGAGATAAAACCCTGCTAAAGCATATCTTATGTAAAGCAAATAAGTATTCAATCTCTCCCAAAGACAATACTCTTAGCATGACAAAGATAGCTTCTCTTTTCATTAAAAAAAGAAAAAGTACCACGTGTAGACTAGAGTGTTTGCTCTCCAGTTTGAGTTGAACTTTCAACTCTGCTGTAGCACGTTACATTGAATCCTGACTCTGTCCACATTAAACTGTCATTTTGTTTTGCCAGCTGCTGGCATTCCACTTTCACTGGAATACATGTGCTGGTCTTTATGTGGTTACTTCACTGACAGGTGCAAACACCGGACTGCTAAACAATAGATACAGGTAAAACTGAGTGGTAATAGAAAGTAGATAACTTCCTAAGGAGGAAAATGTACATTAAATTATTACATGGAAAACCAAACATTGTGACTAGAAAGAAGTCATTAAAATATTTCTCATATTCTCTTGAATTTACTTCAGGAAGATTCTTTACCATCTGAGTCACTAGGGCTCTTTATATATATATATATATAGCTCCAGGGGATCTTCCCAACCCAGGGATGAACCAGGGTCTCCCGCACTGGAGGCAGACGCTTTAACCTCTGAGTCACAGGAAAGCCCCATATATATATATATATATAGCTAAAATATATATATATAACTAAAATCCATAAAATTAAGAAATGTTTTATTCATAACAGAAATCATGATTCTTAAATGTTTCCCACATTTAAGCATTTACAGTAGGTTAAAAACCAACATTCAATAAATATAATCTAAATCTGGAATCAGTAGCCAAGGTTTCTATCAATAATAACAGAAGCACAATTATTGTCTGTTATAAGATCAACCATATTCCTTATCATACTCCCTTTCTTCTTTTGTTCTCAAAGAATCATTACATTCTTTAATTTCTCCCAATTTCCACAAACATCCCTCTTCTTAAACTTGGGCCATTCACTCTGGATTTAATACCGCCTTGAATCTCTCCTTTAAACCATCAAATATATTATCATCAAAACGATGTTTCTAACTCAGGAAGAAAGATGACCTTCTGTCTCTAAAATTTCACTAATCTTGACTTTGATATTATCATCTTTTTCGAATTATCTTCTAAGCAAACTACTATTTTTGAACACGAGCAATGTGCCAGCGTGTGGTGGGTAGTGCAGTGGGGGAGGAGGGGCATGGACTGGAGAATGACGCAAGCATAGGAAGAGAGGAGGAACAGCCTCTGAACAGAAACAAAATACTAAGAAACCATCAGCAAATTGACAGGAATTGCTTAAGGAAACTTTACTTCTGTGGAGCGAAATGCTGTATGTAATTGATTATCTATGTATTATGTATTCAGTAGCACTGAACAGCCGTGTGACTGGTGGGATCTCAGTTCCCCAAAGAGGGATTGAACCTAGGCATCAGCAGTAAAAGCCAGAATCCTAGACAAAAATGTTGTGTTTCTTAATCAGAATTCACTTGTATATTTTCAGCTAGAGAGACAGATCATCAGAATTACTCCCTAGGTTGTTCAAGCTCATGTCTACCAGTTCTGGTGGTGTGAAGTCCAGTATGGGTTCACCATAATGCTTTCAGCCACTGGATTAACTGGACTCCATAACACTTCAGGGCCCTGGTTACAATAACTCTTGTTCTATTCTGGATACAATAGAGCACTATCTCCCACATAGAAATTGGTGAAGGAGATCTTCAGGCTATTTTCAAATTTTTCAAAAAGCCTAAAAATCAGTGTACCTTGATTCCCTAATAAGGTTGCATAGGCTAACAAAATGAAAAAACTTTGGATTTGGCTGGCATAGAATCAATTCAGTGAGCAATTCTTAGTCATCTAAGGCTGATTGGAAATGCAAGTTAGCAGTCATATGTAACAGGTGAATAAGGGGAAACAGTAGCTTTCCTTTAAGTAGTTCAGGTTTTTGAGGAACAGAGACTACACTGAGGCATTCCATGCAGAAAAGTCTATGAAAATACATTCCTAAAGAAAAGGAAATTGACGTATGCTGTAATTTATAAAAACCCTAGGATTTGAGGAGAAACCTGGGGCCTAGGACTGCAGAGGTCAGGGCTGAAGAAACTGACAAGGTGCAAGAGCTGGATCCAAAGAGGATGGGCAGCAGTCGACTGCTAGCGTCCGGGGTGGGGCGTACCGGCCTCAGGCGGATGCTGGGAGTGTTGGCACTGAAGTTGTTCTAGGACGTCTATCTGTGATTGAATTCACAGCGAACTAGATGAGTGACAGCATGCCAAATGTTCAGGGGGTGAGACCCAAGTCTGGGCAATGTCAGGACTCTGACCAAATGACCTGGTGTTCGAGACTGGCCCCGACTTCCAGGGAGAACTGGGGAGAAGCCCACAGCTAAAACCCAGGAAAATGGAATAAAGCAACACAATGCAGTGAGGAGTCAGAAGACTGCCCTGGGAGCTCCTGGGTGACATTTCTTGTTACTACCAGGTGATATTATTAGTTAATATTATTAATAGTTAATATTATTAGTACATGGTAGGACCTAGTGTCTGCCCAATGGTTCAGTTCAGAGTGTCTGAAGAAGAATAAAAATTGATACAAATCTCTTTTTTCCCTGGTTTCCATAGCAATATCTTACAGCTTTAAATTAAATTACACTAAGATATCATAAATTTTACAAGTAAAATGTTTTCATTGCTGCCCAACGAAAATAAACAAGAAGCAAAGTGTAAAACCTTTCAAGTGATTTTTTAACAAAAATTTTTTTCATTTGTGCAAGAGACATTGGAGATTATTTTCACCAAGATATTTTCAGTTCCAAATATACTATAAATACTTATTTGTCATCAAGCTACTTAGAATAATATAACACAAAAGCCAAAGCCACCTTTTGGCTGAATTTTAAATATATTTCTCTAATTTTTCCATTTTGGTCTCTGACAGCGGAATCTAAAAATGCATTCACTTTAGTGGCAAATGACAAATTTGATTTAAAAATAAAAACAAGTAACTGTTGTGTATGATTTCAGTTATCTCTGCACTTTATTTTTTATTTTTTCTATCTCTGCATGTTAAAGTTATTTCTATTTGGGACTTCCCTGCTGGTCCAGTGGTCAAGACTTGGCACTTTCACTGCCATGGCCCCCAGGTTTAGTCCCTGGTGGGGGAATTAAGACCCTGCAAGCCTCTTGGCATGGTCAGGAAAAAAAAAAAAAAGAGTCATTCCTATCAGGAAACAAAGATTCAGTAAAATTAGGAAAAATTTTGTTGTGTCAACATAATCAATGGGCTTCCCAGGTGGCTCCAGTGGTAAAGAACCTGCCTGCCAATGCAGGAGACATAAGAGACACCAGTTCGATCCCTGGGTTGGGAAGATTCTCTGGAGGAGGGCACGGCAACCCACTGCATTCTTGCCTGGAGAATCCCATGGACAGAGGAGTCTTGTGGGCTACAGTCTATAGGGTTGCAAAGAGTCAAACACAACTAAAGCAACTTAGCATGCAATCTATCAAAATACAGTAAATTCCATCTGACAGCCTCTGAAGACCATACGTGTTCAAGACAGTCCCAGCTCTGTATTACTCCACCACTTTGCGAAGGGGTGGGGGTACACATCAACAAGGAGCAAAACTGCTGGCTTTTTCACATAGCTCTGCAGAGCTATGAACTGCCTGCTTTATCAAGCCAAGCCCAGAGGAAACAATAACAAAATAATGAAACAATGAACAGATTGTATGATTTTCTTCTCTGATGGAGTTTATTTTCCACTTCACGTGCAATTCAATCCAGTAAAAGGAATGTATAGGAGAGGAATAGGGAAAGATCTTCCTTTCATCCACCTTACCTAGAATACTCTATACTCATAATAATTCCATATCCAATAATCATAATAATTTTAAAAAATGACTAGCTTGCAGGATGACTATGCTCATACTTATAAAACTATTGCAAAGTACTTCACCATGCAGTTCTTGAATTGTTTAAAGAATAGTGTTCCAGAGTTTTTATGAAAGTTCTTTTATGCTGTCCAAATTGCTTTGTATCTAGTGAAGTTTACGGATGGGAACACGACTGACGGTCCCCTGTCCCACTTCCCACACGGAAAGGTCCCGCTGCTTTCTGCAGATCTAGGCACACGCCATATGTTCCATCAGCACAGACAGGTGACCCCGTGGAAGCTCAGAAGTCTTCCAGAGAAGCATTTACTGGGTGCAGCCTTAATTCACTAATTACCCTGGAGCAGGGCTGGGGGTGCGGAGGGGAGGGGAAGCTAGGAACCCAGTTTTAACCTTGTTCTGTGAAACCTCAATATTTGAAATGCTTTACAGCTATCAAAAAATAAACTTTACACAAAAACGCTGTCCAAACACAAATTTCGCGTTGTGAAATCTTTCATAAATGGAAATCAGACGGCAATGTTCCTATCACACTTTTCAGACTGGCTAAATACTCCGTTTATCGCCGTGTGCGCCCCTGGGTGAAGCACGTGTGCTGTTCCCACAGAATGACACAGATTTCAAAAAATAAGTATGATTAATTAGATAAGGTGAATGGCTGATGTGAAATGTTCCTGCAGTAAGCCCTCCGTTTGGTCATCAACAAGGTGCAAGAGCTGGATCCAAAGAGGATGGGCAGCAGTCGACTGCTAGCGTCCGGGGTGGGGCGTACCGGCCTCAGGCGGATGCTGGGAGTGTTGGCACTGAAGTTGTTCTAGGACGTCTATCTGTGATTGAATTCACAGCGAACTAGATGAGTGACAGCATGCCAAATGTTCAGGGGGTGAGACCCAAGTCTGGGCAATGTCAGGACTCTGACCAAATGACCTGGTGTTCGAGACTGGCCCCGACTTCCAGGGAGAACTGGGGAGAAGCCCACAGCTAAAACCCAGGAAAATGGAATAAAGCAACACAATGCAGTGAGGAGTCAGAAGACTGCCCTGGGAGCTCCTGGGTGACATTTCTTGTTACTACCAGGTGATATTATTAGTTAATATTATTAATAGTTAATATTATTAGTACATGGTAGGACCTAGTGTCTGCCCAATGGTTCAGTTCAGAGTGTCTGAAGAAGAATAAAAATTGATACAAATCTCTTTTTTCCCTGGTTTCCATAGCAATATCTTACAGCTTTAAATTAAATTACACTAAGATATCATAAATTTTACAAGTAAAATGTTTTCATTGCTGCCCAACGAAAATAAACAAGAAGCAAAGTGTAAAACCTTTCAAGTGATTTTTTAACAAAAATTTTTTTCATTTGTGCAAGAGACATTGGAGATTATTTTCACCAAGATATTTTCAGTTCCAAATATACTATAAATACTTATTTGTCATCAAGCTACTTAGAATAATATAACACAAAAGCCAAAGCCACCTTTTGGCTGAATTTTAAATATATTTCTCTAATTTTTCCATTTTGGTCTCTGACAGCGGAATCTAAAAATGCATTCACTTTAGTGGCAAATGACAAATTTGATTTAAAAATAAAAACAAGTAACTGTTGTGTATGATTTCAGTTATCTCTGCACTTTATTTTTTATTTTTTCTATCTCTGCATGTTAAAGTTATTTCTATTTGGGACTTCCCTGCTGGTCCAGTGGTCAAGACTTGGCACTTTCACTGCCATGGCCCCCAGGTTTAGTCCCTGGTGGGGGAATTAAGACCCTGCAAGCCTCTTGGCATGGTCAGGAAAAAAAAAAAAAAGAGTCATTCCTATCAGGAAACAAAGATTCAGTAAAATTAGGAAAAATTTTGTTGTGTCAACATAATCAATGGGCTTCCCAGGTGGCTCCAGTGGTAAAGAACCTGCCTGCCAATGCAGGAGACATAAGAGACACCAGTTCGATCCCTGGGTTGGGAAGATTCTCTGGAGGAGGGCACGGCAACCCACTGCATTCTTGCCTGGAGAATCCCATGGACAGAGGAGTCTTGTGGGCTACAGTCTATAGGGTTGCAAAGAGTCAAACACAACTAAAGCAACTTAGCATGCAATCTATCAAAATACAGTAAATTCCATCTGACAGCCTCTGAAGACCATACGTGTTCAAGACAGTCCCAGCTCTGTATTACTCCACCACTTTGCGAAGGGGTGGGGGTACACATCAACAAGGAGCAAAACTGCTGGCTTTTTCACATAGCTCTGCAGAGCTATGAACTGCCTGCTTTATCAAGCCAAGCCCAGAGGAAACAATAACAAAATAATGAAACAATGAACAGATTGTATGATTTTCTTCTCTGATGGAGTTTATTTTCCACTTCACGTGCAATTCAATCCAGTAAAAGGAATGTATAGGAGAGGAATAGGGAAAGATCTTCCTTTCATCCACCTTACCTAGAATACTCTATACTCATAATAATTCCATATCCAATAATCATAATAATTTTAAAAAATGACTAGCTTGCAGGATGACTATGCTCATACTTATAAAACTATTGCAAAGTACTTCACCATGCAGTTCTTGAATTGTTTAAAGAATAGTGTTCCAGAGTTTTTATGAAAGTTCTTTTATGCTGTCCAAATTGCTTTGTATCTAGTGAAGTTTACGGATGGGAACACGACTGACGGTCCCCTGTCCCCTTCCCACACGGAAAGGTCCCGCTGCTTTCTGCAGATCTAGGCACACGCCATATGTTCCATCAGCACAGACAGGTGACCCCGTGGAAGCTCAGAAGTCTTCCAGAGAAGCATTTACTGGGTGCAGCCTTAATTCACTAATTACCCTGGAGCAGGGCTGGGGGTGCGGAGGGGAGGGGAAGCTAGGAACCCAGTTTTAACCTTGTTCTGTGAAACCTCAATATTTGAAATGCTTTACAGCTATCAAAAAATAAACTTTACACAAAAACGCTGTCCAAACACAAATTTCGCGTTGTGAAATCTTTCATAAATGGAAATCAGACGGCAATGTTCCTATCACACTTTTCAGACTGGCTAAATACTCCGTTTATCGCCGTGTGCGCCCCTGGGTGAAGCACGTGTGCTGTTCCCACAGAATGACACAGATTTCAAAAAATAAGTATGATTAATTAGATAAGGTGAATGGCTGATGTGAAATGTTCCTGCAGTAAGCCCTCCGTTTGGTCATCTACGCATGGTCAAGATGATAAAACCCTTTAGAGACAATTTTTAAGGAATCCAGCTACCTCGGTATTGACAAAATATTATTCAAGAGTTCTGAGAAACAGGAAAAGGATAACCAGAGTACATATATGGAGAATTCGTCTACAGTGAGGAATAGACTGCATGGGGAGATGATGGAAGGGAACACTCACTATAATAGGATTATCATTAACAAAAGTGTATGTGAAAGTAATAACAGTGGGCTAGAAAAATATATTGCACGTTAAAAATCAAGTCAATTCCCATGAAAATGTTAAGTCCAGCTTATGTCATCTCTCCCCTCCCCCAGTCCAATTTTTACTTACTGTTACACATTAACTTCTGAGTCTCTGCAGCTGACAAAATGTACTGTTAAGCTTCAGAAACATCTAGATAACAATCATTTCGGTCAGAAGGAAAGCCTGGGACACTTAAGAGAAAATTGTTGTGACACTTTCTCAGATATCTTTTCTCCTCATCATGGTGTATTTTTTTTTTTTTTTGGTCTCCCCTTCATGATACGTTTTCCCTGGGGGAGGATGGGCAGTATTTTTGCCCCTTGTAGCTGGGACTTTGGAAGCTCAGTTCTGATCTGTGAACTGGGGACACTGGAGTGTCTAGTCTGCAATGCTAGGATTGAGTTAGAGCCCTCGGCTTGCTGCAGGGACCAGGCTGCTCTGTCTGGGTTTCGGACCCTGCTCTGCGATTCTCCCACCATCATCTCAGAGCCTCAGACCACAGACCCCTGGCACGCGCCCCGATTTCACGGCAGCTCAGAGGTTTTGGAACAGGATGCCACTGTGGTCACAGGCTCCCTAAGTCTCAGGCTTGAACTAGAGCCCCTCACCCAGTAAGGCTGGGCCCCCACCCTGGTTAGCAGGCAGCACTGCAAACTCAAGCCCAGCACTTGCTTTTTGCTTTCTGGTTTTTTTTTTTTTTTTTTTTTTTTCTTGTGTGTGTGGACTTCCCCCTGTCCTGCCTCCCTCAACCCCCACTGCCCCCAATACTTCCCAGACCTGGATTCCAAAAAATCTTACTTCTGGAACCTAGTCACTGGTCAGGCATGCGCCATATTCTCCAAGTGTCATTCTCCTCATTGGGAAATTACATCGGTTTCCAGTTGTTGATAACATCCTAACTCTCTGCACAGTGGAAGTGCCTGTAGAGGACAGTGTTTTTTCTCAGCTCCTGGGCTTTCCGTCCAAGTGGAGCAACTCCCCACTAAGCATCCCACCTGCCTCCCTCCACGTCTGCTCCACGGCCCTCATTCCCCTCCGCTGGGTTCAAGTGGTGAGCCTCCTGCCTGGTGAGTGATGGAAAGAGGTTGATGCCTTTTCCTGCCCTGTCTGGAGCCAGAATGGCACAGTGAGCAAGATTACACTCTGCCCTCCTGCCCTGCGTGTTGCAGCGGCAGTCTCTGCCCTCTGTGAGAGAAGGAGGAGGAATGTGGGGACACACAGCAACAAGAGTCTGGGAAGCCAAAATGTGCTCGTGGATGGACTCTCTCCAGGAAATGCTCTACCTTGCAAGTACATGTCACAATCAGCATCTAAGCCTCCAAATGGTGTGGAAAAGGAGTTATGACCGCTTGCACGATTCACAGTGCCCACAGGATAGATCAGTTGCTCAGAGAAATGCAACTATTCCCATAACTAGGGGAGTACCCTGGCAGTCCAGTGGTTAGGATTCTGCACTTCTGCTGCTGAAGACATGGGTTCAATCCCTGGTCGGGAAACTAAGATCCCGCAAGCCTCTGATAGATACTGGGCAGTCATGAGTTAGAGATTTTACACCTTGAAAGTGCTGGAAGGTGGTTTCTCTCTCTTACTAATTGAACAGAGATCCACGAAGGCTTGGTGACTAAGCCAAATAAACCACCAAGCTAAGCACTGAGGTGGCATCCTCCTGGGTAAGGTAAGGGGCCTGATGAGGACACGCTGGTGTGGAAAGAGCAGCCAGAGCCTTCTGTCCAGACGCCCACAGAGAGGGCAAGGAGAGTCGAGTGTTTGACTCTGGCCTTGCTGCTGGACCAGAGGAGCAACGCTGAGGCTGCAGCGGTGCTAACAGCGCCCTCTTCAGGTGAGGGTGTCACAGGCTGTGAACCAGGCTCACCGTGGGTGGCTCCTCCTTTAAAGTCTTCTTTGAACTCTTGACCCTCTTGGTCTTAGAAGGCGATAAATGGATGGAGGAAGAACGTGGCCTCAGAGAAGTTACACCTGCACTCTTGGGTTGTGAGGGCCACTGGGATGAAGGGGTCTCTTTCCCCTTGGTGCTTCTGGGGCTCTGGCACAGAAGAAGAACCATTCTGTTATTAACCATAATGTCATTCTCATTATCCATGTTTCAGATTCACCTCCCTCACTTTTGCTCCCTTGCCCTCTTCTCTTGAGCTAGAACCACAGGGTGGAAGTCTCCAGTCCCAAGGGGCCTAGATCTGTTCTTGCTCCCAGTGTCACCATCCCTTATCCTCCAAGCCCAGACCCTGCCTGATTTAGTCTGCGGGTGGGGCCTGTTTTTCCACCCTTCCCACTGATGCTCAAGTACTGAGACAAACATACCAACAGACCATTGCTTTCTGAAAGTTCCTGGGGAGGTGGGCTCTTTGTGGGGTGGGATGAGGCGGTAGCTTGAGGAGTGTTTCATATTCCTAAGAAGGCAGGGGGGGCAGGGCTGGCAGGAGGGAGCCATGGTGCAGGAGTCGGAAGGGCCAGGGTACCGAGCCCGGGGGCAGGGACACCAGCGATGCCTCCTGCTCTCACTCTGCCCTTATTGCTCTAACCCCCAGGTCCTCGTCTCCCACTCGCATGCCAGGCCTCACTTTTAAGCATTTCTCCTTCAAACTCAGATGCGAGAAAGTGAAAAGCCTCTGGATGGTGTGTATAGGTTCTTCAACTCAGATGCCCAAATATGAGATGAACAGAATAAAAGGAAAGAAGTAAAGAACTTAAATGCCAACCTTGGCAACTATGGCGTCATACTTTCTTCTCATTTCAAGTTCTTCTTTCTGCTTATTGATCTGTGAAATTAAAGACTCGTGTCATTTGTTATCATTGGCAAAGATAAAAAAAAGAATTTGCGGTAAATCTTCCTTAAGCAATGAAAGAGTAGCATTTTAAACCATTTCGTTGCCCAAACTATTATGGGAATATAAGTCACAATATTGAATATAAATAAATTCGGAAAGAAAATAAATTCACTCCTAGAAGAAAAAGTACTTTGTAATAGATCTTATAGGAAAACATGCAATTGTTTGCTTATGTGTTTTTATTAACATTATTGTGTACCAGGTACTGCACTGTGTTGCTATTCAGCTACACTGTATTAGGCACTTGGAATAAATAATACAGAGGAGGCTTGCTGGCTACAGTCCAGGGGATTCTCAAAGAGTCAGACACAAATGAAGTGACTTAGCATACACACAAACCTTGCCTTCAAGCATTTAGGTTCTAGCTGAAAATGAGTTTCTAAAATGCTTCAATTAAAAAACAAAATTATATATACTAAAAATGTATGCAGTGCAAATATAAGTTAGAAGTAAAATTAATATGACCATCTGACTTGAGAAAGAGAACAATAGCCGTAGTGTTAAAGCTCCCTGTATAACTGTCATGATCCTATAAACAACTCCAAACCAGGAAACCACTATTCTGAATTTTGTGCTTAGAATTCCCTTTTATTTTCTTAATTTTTTTTCAGGTTTATAGTCTTACCACTTCATCCCACTGGTATCCTTAAACAATATACACATTTAGTTTTGCTTACTTTTAAACTTTTTTCAAAAAATCATAATTTAGAGGGTGGGATGATTTGGGAGAATGGCACTGAAACATGTATACTATCATGTAAGAAATGAAGCGCCAGTCTATGTTCGATACAGGATACAGGATGCTTGGGGCTGGTGCATGGGGATGATCCAGAGAGATGGTATAGGGTGGGTAGTAGTGGGAGGGGGATTCGGGATTGGGAGCTTGTGTACACCTGTGGCTGATTCATGTCAATGTATGGCAAAACCAATACAGTATCGTAACATAGTAAAAATAAAATTAAAAAAAATAAAGTAAAAATAAAAATAAAAATAAATAAATAAAAAATCATAATTTATGTGTTCTCCCTTAATGTGTTCACTTCATAGTTTCTGAGATTAACCCATGTTGATACTGGAAGCAGTTCATTCATATTCACTGCTCTATACTACTCAAGAGTACGAGTACAGCATAAGGTATTTATCCATTCCCTGTCAGTGAACATCTGGGAAATCCCAGGTTTCTTCTTTTCTATATAACATGGCTTTAAATATTCTTGAACCTGTTCCCCCAGGCACATGTGCTAGGAGCTCCTTGGTGATGTTATATGCCTAGGAACAGAACTTTGGGGCATATTTTAAGAGAATGATCAGCTTCAGCAGATAACCCAGATTTGTTTTCCAAAGTTTCTGTAACAACATACATATTTCCCAGCAGTTTATGAGAATTCTTTACATACTTAACAACATTTGGTACTGTTATATTACTCATGAAGCCAAGCACATTTTCAGGGCATTGGTCACTGGGTTTCTTCTTTGGTGAAGGGCCTGTTAAAAACTTCAGCCTAGATTTCTACTGGGTGGTCTTTTCTTTATTGATTTGAAGGAGTTATTCACATATTCTTGAAAACAGCTTTGTGAATACATAAATGGTGTGAATATTTTTGGAAATTTGTGGCTAGATCTTTAAATTTTCTTTGAGACATCGTCTGATGAAAAAGGGCCCTTAATTTTCATGGGGTTGATTTTTTTAAATTAATCAATTTATTTGGTTGCACCAGGTCTTAATAGGGGCACGTGAGATCTTTAGTTGTGGCATGTAGGGTCTAGTTAGTTCCCTTATTAGGGGTTGAACTTGGGTCCCTGCATTGGAAGTGTGGAGTCCTATCCACTGGACCACCAGGGAAGTCCCTGAAACATTTAATTTTCCATTTACACTTTGTTTATTTTGTGTCTTGTTTAGGCAATAATTTCTACTTTGAGCTTAACAATTTTCCTCTAAAATTAAAAAAAAATTTTCCCTTTATATTTGAATCCTTAATTCATACAAAATGGATATGCATGGTATGGGGTAGGAGCCAATTTTATTTTAGGCAACTGTTTAATCAATTGTCAAGCATCTTTAGTGAAAATTCAACCTATTTGCATTGATCTGTGGTACTGACAGATACTGAGTATTTATGTATGTCTAGTTCTGCTACTGGATTCTCAATTTCCTCCCAAAGCTCTGTCCATGTCCCAGAACCACTATGTCTTATTTACCTTAAATTTATTTTAATAACTCACAGAAGTCTCTCCCTACTCCATCATGTCAGTATTTCACCTTGTGTCTTAGCTATTCTTGACCCTGTTCTTCTATATTAATTTCATTTTAAAAAAATTTTTATTTATTATTTATTTTTGGCTGTGCTAGGTCTTCATTGCTGCTTGAGGGCTCTTTCTAGTTGTGGCAAGCAGGAGCTAGCTGCAGTACATGGGTTTCTCTTGTGGTGGCTTCTCTTGTTACAGAGTTCTGGCTCTAAGTGTGCAGGCTTCAACAGTGCAACTTCTGGGCTCTCGTGGTGTGGTGCATGGGCTTACTTGCTACATGGCATGTGGGATCTTCCTGGACCAGAGATTGAACCTATGTCCCCTGCATTGGCAGGTGAATTCTTAATCACTGGACCATCAGGGAAGTCCCTTCCATACTAATTTTAAAATAGGCCTGTCAAGTCCATGAAAAGCCTTATAGTAATTTTGGCTGGAATTTTATTGCATATAGAGATCAGTTTGGCAAAAACTACTGCTAAGATAATCCAGCTCTGTAGCTCACCTTTTCTGTTTTCTTTCAGTATTTGGAAGAGCAAAAGTTTTTAATTTTGATAAAAAGCAGCTTACACTATTTAAAGAAATCTCTGCAAAATTTGATATCACTAAGATCCCTACTTGGCCTTGTTTTATTAATTTGTGGCTTTAACTATTACATTTATACTCATGAATCATCTCAAGTAAATTTTTATATGAGGTGTGAGGTAAGCGTTAAGGTTCATTTTTTGCCTAGAATCAATAACCTCAGATATGCAGATGACACCACCCTTATGGCAGAAAGTGAAGAGGAATTAAAAAGCCTCTTGATGAAAGTGAAAGAGGAGAGTGAAAAAGTTGGCTTAAAGCTCAACATTCAGAAAACGAAGATCATGGCATCTGGTCTCATCACTTCATGGGAAATAGATGGGAAACAGTGTCAGACTTTATTTGGGGGGGGCTCCAAAATCAGTGCAGATGGTGATTGCAGCCATGAAATTAAAAGACCTTTACTCCTTGGAAGAAAAGTTATGACCAACCTAGATAGCATATTCAAAAGCAGAGACGTTACTTTGCCAACAAAGGTCCGTCTAGTCAAGGCTATGGTTTTTCCAGTGGTCATGTATGGATGTGAGAGTTAGACTGTGAAGAAGGCTGAGCACCAAAGAATTGATGCCTTTGAACTGAGGTGTTGGAGAAGACTCTTGAGAGTCAAAGACGCTTACTCCTTGGAAGAAAAGTTATGACCAACCTAGATAGTATATTCAAAAGCAGGGACATTACTTTGCCAACTAAGGTCCATCTAGTCAAGGCTATGGTTTTTCCAGTGGTCATGTATGGATGTGAGAGTTGGACTGTGAAGAAGGCTGAGCACCAAAGAATTGATGCTTTTGAACTGAGGTGTTGGAGAAGACTCTTGAGAGTCCCTTGGACTGCAAGGAGATCCAACCAGTCCATTCTGAAGGAGATCAGCCCTGGGATTTCTTTGCAAAGAATGATGCTAAAGCTGAAACTCCAGTACTCTGGCCACCTCATGCGAAGAGTTGACTCATTGGAAAAGACTCTGATGCTGGGAGGGATTGGGGTCAGGAGAAGGGGATGACAGAGAATGAGATGGCTAGAAGGCATCACCGACTGAGTCTGAGTGAACTCCGGGAGTTGGTGATGGACAGTGAGGCCTGGCATGCTGTGATTCATGGGGTCGCAGAGTCGAACAGGACTGAGCGACTGAATTGAACTGACTGAAGCGAGCAGTAATCAGTTCCTTTGGGTGCTGTCTAGTTGATGGGTTGGTACTGGTCTAGAAAAGCAGCAAAAGAAACATGTTGGGGATACACAATTCAGCTTTATAAATTGCACAGTGGCATGTTATTTGCACCAGTCTTATCGTCAGTAGGCTGTACAAAAAGAGGTCCTTCAGGATACATAAGTTATGCTTTAAGCAGTTGCTACAATTATTCAGTGCAGGGTGAATTCTGAGATATTGAAAGAACGCTTTTCAGAACTAGACCATAATCTAAGTTATAATCAGAGTCACATGTCTGAATAACTCACGAATGTAGATGTTGTCTATGAGGAAAAATACAGTGCTTACTAGTAAAAATAGATTATAGAAGTTAATGAAATGGGCATCACTTAAACACCAGAAAAATATGGACGATCGATTAAGATGTTACCTTAAGGGTATTCGAGGCTTGGAAGTAAATGTTAGTAATATTCCAAGCCTTCCCCGCCTAACCACATATTTCACAGGTGCCCATGAAGAAATGATAGAAGCCTTCATACATAATCTGAACGTTTCACGGGTTTATATGAGGGAAAATTTGATATTTGCATATAATATGTACCTCAAAAAATAAATAATCTGTGTTTGCTTTACATGTGTTAATTTCCAGCACTTGCAACTGAAATAGTCCTAATACATAGGAAATACATTGCCTGAGAAGGAAATGGCAACCCACTCCAGTATTATTGCCTGGAGAATCCCATGGGTGGAGGAGCCTGGTGGGCTACAGTCCACGGGGTTGCAAAGAGTCGGACACGACTGAGCAACTTCACTAAGTTTTAGTAGTATGTTGTGAATACAGAGACTCTGTGCCCTAACTGGCTTATTTAAAGAGATTAATGTTAAAAATCTAACGGGAACAGTCCAGAGCAGACTAACCCGAGTTTTAACGCGAGCTTTGGACGGAGCTCTAGGGCAAATTACAGAATTTTACTTAGTTTCCTTTCTTCATTTCAAAGTGAAACGAGTATCTGTAAGGCTGTTTGTAATTGCTATATAAAATAACTGTGTGGCATATATGTAAGTAAGTAACCCGTTCCGGACCTACCAAGAGTTAAACTCTAAATGCTGAATGTCATTTTAAGCAGCAGACAGGAAGGGGCGGAGCGCCAGTCGCAACCCCAGCCTCACCGCCGCTCGGAAAGAAGCGGCGGCTGCGTGAGGCCGGAGTGCGAGCCCGGCGGCCGCTAAGCCCCCGGCCCCTCCAGGTCATCGCCATCAGTTGGGGGTCGCGGGGTCTGCGGTCACCCTCGGTTCCAGGCACCGCGCCGGCGAGCGGCAACATCGCTTCCATGGCCACCACGGCGGCTCCGTCATCTCTGGCCCTCAGGGCCTCGAGCCCGGCCGCGACCCCCAGCTCGTACGGGGTCTTCTGCAAGGGGCTTTCCCGCACCTTGCTCGCCTTCTTCGAGCTGGCCTGGCAGCTGCGCATGAACTTTCCGTATTTCTACATCGCGGGCTCCGTCGTTCTCAACATCCGCTTGCAGGTACATTTTTAGCGCCCTGGGGAAGCCGCCGGCGTTCCAGGCCTGCATTATGCCGCCTCCCAGGAGGCGCCGTGGCGCTTGGAGCGAGGAGTCCCGCTGTCTCGCGAGAGTGCTTCGTCTCCCTCCGCCGCTGCGCTCTCGCCTCTCCGCCCCCAGCTCTCCTCCGATCTTCTGACCTGGCGTAGAGCCCTCCCAAGAGTAGGAAGAGGAAATACGCGATTCCGGGAACCGAGAACTTCAGTTGAGACCCACGACAATATTTAAGAAGCTGTGCATCCTTAAAACTAGATGAACAGGATGTATTATAACAAGGGAAGGCTATCAAAACTTTCAGGACAGAAATGTACAAGCTCATGGTCCGTGTTCATAAATAGTAAATTTCGGGAAGATAAGACTGGATTATAAACAGTGAGTCAGAAGCTGAAGATCTTAAGGATATGCAGTGGAAGGCAAACATCTCTTCATTCCACAAGAGAAAACTGTGACGATCAGAAATTTTAAGTGAAAAAAAAAAAAACAGTGTAAATACTGCAGGGTTTTACCAAGGGTTGGAGTGTAAGAAGGTGGACTCAATTTCAGTGTCGCTCTAATTAGCTTGTGGTTCAGAATCTTGGAGCCAAAGAAAAGGAAATCCAATCATAGCACAAAGCTTGGTGGTTTATTGAATAACATTTAAATAATCATAATGTAAATGCTGTTTATGGTTTTCATCTTTTTAAGAGAATGCTTAATTACGATTACAGAGTTGAGTGCCAATATTATCAGCCTTGATGGCGTAAAAGTGCAATTTATAAGGTAGGATGGCAGGACGGGTGCCTGGAAAAGTAATGGTGTCTTTTAAAGTGGGAATTTGACAGCTAGAGTCTGTTGTTGATGGGGGGAAAGGTCATTTTATTTTACTTACAGAGTAATGATAAAGTTGCTAAAATATAACCATATAAAAGAGAAAAGGGAGAACAGCATGAGGTCAACAAATGCCTAGAGGTGATAGTTAAGGTGGAATGTCTCAGAAAGGAAAATGGATACATTATCATGTATTTATAAATATAAGGACAAGAGGTTTTTAGGTTCCAGAGAATCTGGAGACGAATTAGTGGTCTGCATATTTTTTTTCTAATTAAGGAAGCAAAATGGCAATTATGAGCCGCAGGAAAAATAAGTTTTCAGAAATTACACTGCATTAACTCAACTGAATAATGTTAGTCATCATATAAAGTCAGTCATATTTGTGTAAACACTGAATACAAATAATAAATTATTATTATATGTAATGGAGAATACAACAAGATCTGATACAGAAATGTCAGTTTTTAAAAAAGCAGTACAGCTTGTCACTTGGAAGTACAGTAACAAATAGCTGAAGAGTTAAAATTGGTAGTCTCTGGTGAACGAAAATCAGGGATGGGCAGAGACAAAGTGGAGAATTGCTGTTTTTTACGACTGGTCTAACAGTAACTGTTTTTTTCTTAACCCTGTGTGTATGTGTATATCAGAAAAACCTCTGTTCAAATACAGACTAATTTTGTGGTCCAGATATCTGCCTAAATCCCTGTTTTTTCAAACCTATTAAATGAGGGTAAACGTACCCAATGGATATAGATCAGTCTGAGAGTTAAAAATAAGCCTGCCTTAGTGCTTGATGTATACACAATAAAAGTATTTGTTTTTATAGAAATCACCTTAACTTGTGAATAAACCTTAAAACTCTAGAGTGCTTGTTTTACTGGTGGAAGGTTTTAGTACTGAAAGATATTTGTAGATTACTGACAGTAAGGGTAGAGGGAAGCCCTTCCAGAAAGATATTGGGTGAGACATTTGAGCAGAAAGGGACAGTCATTCGTCAAGGTAAAGATTGAAACTGTAATGTTCTGCTTTCCACATTTCACTAATTATGTCCAACAAACAAGTGTACCCTAGAGTTGTAAAGTAAGTGCCTCCTTCAGCAACATATCTGGCTTTGAGTAATTGTTTTTCTTACCCTTCATTCCTTGTCTCCAGCTGAGCTGGAGCACAACTTCCTCTTTCTTCTTACAGTTTCTTCTGCCTTCTGTACCTGTGTTTTTGGTGTGTGTGTGTGTGTGTTTTGTTTTGTTTTTTGTCTGTGGTTACTCTGTTTCAAGGCCAAAGTTGGACATCACTTTTTCCACTAAGTTTTTCCCAGATGCTCCTGATCAGATTAGAGTTCATTTCTTTTAGTCCATCTAAAAGGCTCTGTTAGTATAAACCTATGCCAGTATCATAGGCTTCTTTATTCATTCTTAGTTGTGCATTAATTAGTATATATAGTTGTGTGTGTGTTTTTTTTAATATTCAAGAAGGCTTCCTATACTATAATCTCTTCCCTTGATAATTATATGTTGCCATGAGAGTACAGAGACTAGAACATCTTAGTTTAAACTATGAGAAATGTAATTAGATCAATGAAATAATTCAGTAATGCCAGTGGGCTGGCAAATGGTGGGCATCACTTTCATAGAGGCACTAATATCCCAGTTTGTAACACAAAAGAATGCAGCTGCCATTAGCCCTGGAATGGTGATATACAGGAATACTCCATTGCTTGGCTCATGAACATACGCTTTCCTCAGCCTTTTCTGTTGGCCTTCTGCTACACTGAAGAAGGGCTTCCCAGGTGGTTCAGTGGTAAAGAATATGCCTGGTAACGGACACAGGTTCAATCCCTGGGACTGTCCCCTGGAAGAGGAAATGGCAACTCACTCCAGTATCCTTAACCTTGGAAATCTCATGGACAGAGGAGCTTGTCAGTAGGAAAAAGAGTTGACACGATTTAGTGACTAAACAGCAACACTGAAGACAGTAAGGCACTTGAGCAGATTTATTAGTATATCATCCAACTAGATTAGAAGCTCTGTGAGGGAAGATACTATATCCTATCAAATTTTAACCCTATACTGTCAGCAGGTATATAGTAGGAACTGAATGAGAGCTCTGTGATTTGTCACATTTTTTTAAATTTATTTTTAATTGAAGGATAATTTCTTTACAGTATTGTGTTGGTTTCTACCAAACATCAACACAAATCAGTCATAGATCTCCACTTATTCTTAACAATTGCTCTTAAAATCAGGTGTCTATCTTTTTTCCTACATATTACAGCTCAGTGAAGTTTCCTACAGAAGAAAACAAGATTTTTGCCCTCACTGCTTCTTATTAACCAGTTACTATTCCACTTTACAAGTAATTTTATTCCTCCTGGTATCCATGAAGCCAAAGATTTTTTCTGTTGCTCTGTCTCCAGCCTAGAGCTTTGCCTAATGTGATATTAGGTAGATATTGTTGAGTAGATAAATATTGTTGAATGAATGCCAAATTTGTTGATTTTCCTATATCTAGTCAGCAGTCAGTAAGGATATATTTGTCCCTGATACTAAAGGCATCTACTTTATTGCCCATAAATCAAGTTTTTACAGGCCATGATGAATATTAATTTGCCCAGAGAACTCTCAGACTTGAAGCAAAAAGGTGGCATAGTTCTGATCAATAAAGGAAAAAACTTGTTTTTGCAGTATAGCTGAAAAAATTCTAGGGAGTAGAGACTATTAAAATTTAACTATTAAAAAAAATTTAACTATAAAGGGAGACATAATGATCATAGTAAACACATAACCTAAGTGATTACTTGGCAAAAAAAAAGCATCACTATCAATTTTTTTTTAATTAACATTTTTTTAAATTTTATTGAGCTTTTAATACCAGGAACTATTAAAACTTATTTACTTATATGGTCATAATCCTTGTGTGTACCCTATGAGGAAGATATTTCACCATCATTTTTCAGATAAGAAAACTAGGATTTTGTGAGGTTGAATATGTTGCCAAGGTCATAGTAACTGGACAAATCACAAGTGAATCTCAGGTTTATTCCTAAAGATACATTTGATAAGGAATTCAATTTTTTTTTTTTTACTATAGGTAGTTTTGAATATAGGTAACTATAGGTAATTATTTTCATTGGAGAAGACCTTGATGCTGGGAAGGATTGAGAGCAGGAAAAGGGACAGCAGAGAATGAGGTGTTTGGATAGCATAACTGACTCAGTGGACATGAGTCTGAGCAAACTGGGAGATTGTGAAAGATAGGGGAACCTGGTGTGCCGCCATCCATGGGTGGCCAAGAGTTGGACGTGACTTACTGACTGAAAAACAACAGCAGCAATTCTGAATAATCCCATTGCTTTTCTCAGATTCTCAAACAAAAGTATTACCTATGTAATACTTCAGGACATCTTTTTTTTTTAATATAATTTTTGAGAGCCTTTTGTATTAGAATATATTTAACATTATTTGAGAGCTTTCCTTGAGGCTCAGCTGGTAAAGAATCTGCCTGTAATGTGAGAGACCTCGGTTCGTTCCCTGGGTTGGGAAGATTCCCTGGAGAAGGGGGGGAAGGTTACCCATTCCAGTATTCTGGCCTGGATAATTCCAGGGACTGTGTAGTTCATGGGGTTGTAAAGAGTTGGACATGACTGAGCAACCTTCACTAACAATATTTGGTTGGCTCAGATGGTAAAGAATATGCGTGCAGTGTGGGAGACCCAGGTTAGATCCCTGCTCGGGAAGATGCCCTGGAGAAGAGGGTGGTACCCCACTTCAGTATTCTTGCCTGGAAAAATGGGATCACAAATAGTTGGACACAACTTAGCAACTGAACAGTAACAACAATTCTGAATAATCCCATTGCTTTTCTCTGATTCTCAAACAAAAGTATAACCCAAATAATATTTGAGGATATCTTTAAAATAAAATTGCTGAGGGTCTTTTGTATTAGAATATATTTAACATTATTTGATAGGGCTTCCATGCTGGCTCAGGCATTAAAGAATCTGCCTGCAATGTGGGAGACCCGGGTTTGATCCCTGGGTCAGGAAAATCCCCTAGAGAAGGAAATGGCAACCCACTCCAGTATTCTTGCCTGGGAAATCCCATGGAGAGAGGAGCCTGATGGGCTACAGTCCATTGGGTCAAAAAGAGTCAGACATGACTGAAGGACTAACACTTTGACCTTTTAACATTATTTGATGTGTAAATTCAAGTGTTTTATACTCTGATGACAAGCCACAACCCACTCCAGTATTCTTGCCTGGGAAATCCCATGGAGAGAGGAGCCTGATGGGCTACAGTCCATTGGGTCAAAAAGAGTCAGACATGACTGAAGGACTAACACTTTGACCTTTTAACATTATTTGATGTGTAAATTCAAGTGTTTTATACTCTGATGACAAGCCATTTGGCCTGTTTGTGGAGAAGAGGGGTGAAGATGATGGAAGAGACAGAGGAAAGGACATTTACCCTAGGATGGAAAGAAAACACTTTCCTTCCCATGATATAGTAGAGATCAGTTACAGACATAAATTTTGAAGCTGAATCATCAATGTCCTAGGTGAGGTGAAGTCGCTCAGTCGTGTCTGACTCTTTGTGACCCCGTGGACTGTAACCTACTAGGCTTCTCTGTCCATGGGATTCTCCAGGCAAGAATACTGGAATGGATTGCCATTTCCTTCTCCAGGGGATCTTCCTGACCCAGGGATCAAACCCAGGTCTCCCACATTGGAGGCAGACGCTTTAACCTCTGAACCACCAGGAATGTCCTAAGGAGATCTAACTAAATTTCCTGTTAAAATTTCTGCAGTCCTGTTTCAATGGAGACTTTTCCTGGTGCATCAGTAGTATTTGATAGAGTCAAGAAAAAAATAGGACTTACACATGGAGACATACAGGGATGGCAGAATAGAAAGCTTATGAGTATAGGGACAAAAGGAGAGGGAAGTCCTAATGCCTGGAAGGTAGTCTGAGGAGTAGATTTGAAATGTTCTGAACAACTGGACCAAGAAAAGAATCCCTGCAAGAACTGTCAGAATTTTCAACACTTGGCCTGGATTGAGTCACATCAAGTCTACTTTTTGAGTTACCCTGAGTGTGGGAACTACCTGGAAATTATAACAAGAGCCCTCGATGTTTCCCAGAAGGGTTTCTACCAGGTCAGGTCATGAATCTTTTCGCAGCTGAAGCCAACTCCTCCCCACTTCTGCTTCTCACTGACACGGATCTCAGCATTCCTCTTAGAGGAGCTGAAAGGCCAAAGGACATTCCTGAGTGCCAACAAATGATGACGAAACAGTGGAATTCTTAGTAAAGTACATCAGAGGGCGCTCCTGCCAGTTTCTGTCCTAATTAGGGATCTACAGTGAGCATTAGAAATTCCTGGTCATCCTTAAGGGCTTTCAAGCACCAAGTGGGTTTATTCACAGAGTGGTGGGTGAAGTGCCATCAATGAACAATAAGGAAGAATAGAGGCCTTTCATATGAGTGAAGGAGAGGGTATACTTTTTCATGCAAATCAAAATGAGGAAAAATAAATCATCACACCACCAAAAAGCAAAACCCACTAAGGAAATGCTGTACTATACTTAGAACATCTGACTCTGAAATCATTGGCACGGTAGTATAGATTGTGTCCAGCAGATAAAGAAACAAAAAAGATGTTTTTTAAAAAAAGCTGTTTTTTAAAAGTCTATTTTAGCTTTTTAACTGATAAGAAAAAAAAAATCTCAAACCTCAGTCAAAGAGGAATACAATTAATAGAAGCCTTAAAATTTAGAGGTTAGGCTAAATCTATATAGAAGGAAAAGAAGATATTTTAGAACTCATTTAAACATAGGACTAAGAAATAGAGGTACTAATATACAAGTTAAGATAGTGCCTTAGTCTTCTGAAACAGAAGACTATATCTAGTATCTATGTTGGTATCCCTCCAAAATTGAAAATAACCCATCTGTCACCTGTGCTTTTTTTCCCTCCAAAAAATGTATATTGTCTAAATTGACCAAACCAACCACCTGATCCATTTTATAAATGAAGGTTTGTTAGGGGCAATCCAGCCCAAAGCACAGATCTCTAATACACAGCACTAACCAAGGGTGGACTGTGGAAGAATGGGTTTTTCAGGTGTCCCTCTGGTTTCTGTATTTCAGTTTGAAAGTTATAAAAGTCTCTGGCTCAGAGGACCTGAGGTTTAACCAACAGCAGCAGCAGACAAAATACCTGAACAATCAGAGATTCAGCATTGTCACATTCTCTGTTAATCTGTGCAGATTTCTGCTGGGATCTCTCCTTTCAGTAAAGTTCAAGACAGCATGGCTTGAACACTAAAATATCTTTACAGTTTAAGTTCTAGCCTCTTTTGACATTGGGGGCTTTCCTGGTAACTCAGCTGATAATCTGCCTGCAATGCAGGGAGACCCCTTTTCAATTCCTGGGTCGGGGAGGTCCTTTGGAGAAGGCATCGGCTACCCATTCCAGTATTTTGGGGCTTCCCTAGTGGCTCAGCTGGTAAAAAATCCACCTACAGTGGGGGAGACCTGGGTTTGATCCCTGGATTGGGAAGATCCACTGGAGAAAGGAACAGCTACCCACTTCAGTATTCTGGCCTGGAGAATTCCTGGACTGTATAGTTCACGGGGTTGCAAAGAGTCTGGACACCACTGAGCGACTTTCACTTTCACTTGACATCAGAAACAGCTTATTTGCAACACCAAGACTATAAAAAGTTTATTTTGGAGGGAAGTGATCAGCAGGCAAACATGACAATCATTTTATTTTCCCAATAATTTGGTTCCAATTTAGAATCAAGCACTCTCCAGATTGCATGAGACCAGCTATGAATTGATACTAGTAGCTTTTCCTGGATCAAGGCTGGGGTCTCTGATACAGGCTGTGCTATGGAAAGGAGAAGCACAGAGTTGTGTTTTGTTTTTAATAGTTTGGATTATAATTGGTTTACAGCATTGTGTTAGTTTGTGCTGCACAACAAAGTGATATAATCCCCTCTTTTTAAAACTTCCTTCCCCATTTTAGATGTCCTTTCCTTCATTGATATATAGGTTGCCACAGAGCAACATTTGATATCCCATGGGTTCTTGTTATCTGTTTTATAAGTATGTGTGTATTAGTCTCTCAGTCGTGTCTGACTCTTTGCGACCACATGGACTATAGCCCACCAGGCTCTTCTGTCCTTGAAATTCTTCAAACAAGAATACTGGAGTGGGTTGCATTCCCTTCTCCAGAGGATCTTTCCAACCCAGGGATGGAACCCAGGTCTCCTGCACTGCAGATGGATTCTTTTACCATCTGAACCATCAGGGAAGTCCATTTTATATGTAGTAGTGTGTATATGTCAATCCCAATCTTCCAGTTCATCCCACCCTGCTCCCCCGACCTTTATATCCATTTGTTGTTCTCTACATTGAGAGGCACAGAGTTTAATCTCTAAATGCCAGTTTAATAGAGAGAAGACACAAAATACATTGGTAGCCACTGTCTGACCTATTCTCCAGGCTCCATCTTTTATAGTCATTTTTCTGTGCACCTATTATTTGAAATAGGCTCCTACTTCTTACAGCTTATCTCTCCAAGATTAGTACATGAGAAGGAAGGATTTAATCTTAATGAGACATTTGCTGCTAAATCGCCTCATAAGCCTCAAGGGCTATGCTTAGTTGCTTGAATCTATTTTTTAATCTTAGTCATTAAAGAAAAGTTTAGTAACACTGAAATGCAAATCTAAAAAACTAAAACTGTGCTTCTCATAAATACAAAAGAATGTTTAGCTTTTTTACTGAAAGATTCTAAATCAAATTATCCTACATATTGAACGTAAATATAACCAGTATAATTAGAATTTCACTTTTCCTGAAACAAGGTAATTCCAGTGACAATCATTAGGAAACTCAAGTTTTCTTTCACTTTTATTGAAATATACTTGACACAGCACTCGGTAAGTTTAAAGTATACACATAACAATCTAACTTACATATATTGCAAAATGATTACCACAATAAGTTTAGTTAACATCCACCATCTATTAAGAATACAAACAAAAAACAAAAGATATATTTTCTTCTGTGATGAGAACTTTTGTAATCTACTCTCTAAGCAATTTTCAAATTTACCATACAACAGTGTTAATTACAGTCATCATTTTATACATTACTTTGCTACCACTTATTTATCTTACAACTGGAAGTTTGTATGTTTTGACCATCTTCATCTACTTCACCCACCCAGGAAACTATATAGTGTCCAATGTAATGAATATAGCTTAGAAATCCAAATCTTTATAGACCTGCATATACATGTATCATCATCTCCTCATCATCCTTAACATCAGAGCACACCATAGCTCAGTTCCCTGGAGTAAACCCTTATGGTTCTTACACTCTTCCTAGTGTCAGATCCGACCTACTGCTCCATCAAATCAACTTTTAACCACATATTTTCATATATTTCATAAATATTTTCAACATTTATTTTCTAGTTTGCTGGGAGAGTGTTGTTTTTTTTTTTTGCTTCTACCATTGAAAAATTATGGCAATTCTAGCAAAGATTTCTTCATTTTTTATGTTTTTTTTGGGAGGAGGGGGCTTCCCAGGTGGCCCAGTGCAGCAGATGCAGGAGACTTGGATTCAATCCTTGAGTCAGGAAGACTCTATGGAGTAGGAAATAGCAGCCCAGTCCAATATTCTCAATATTCTTGCCTGAAAAATTCCATGGACAGAGGAAACTAATGGGTTATAGTCCATAGAGCCGCAAAGAGTCAGACACCACTGAGCAACTTAGCATCACCACCAATGTCATTAGCAAGCACAAATTTGCCACCTGCTGGTCTTAAAATGCATATACATTTTCATCTGCTTTTATTTTAATCATTATAAACATCAACTCAGCACTACACACACACACACACACACACACACACACACCCATAAACATGTCCGAAAATTCTAAGAAAATGTGACATTCTCTTGTAAATTTCCCTTTTTGTTTTTACCCCTGGTGAATTGTTTTTGTTCTCTTTGACAAAGGACATTATTGTTCATACATTTCTTACACACACACACACACACACACCTCACACACAAATTTGATATCAAAGTTTGATTTTGATCCATGTAAAGTAGACAGAAAAATATTAAGTAGACATAAAAGTATTATTATATACTTAGGATAATTATACAGCCTCTTTTTATAGGTTCAGTTAATTTTGTTCTTATTCTACAAAGTACTGCCTAGTCTAGCTTGGATTCCTAATAATAGTCTGCTCGTTTTTCTAAAAGTTATGTTGGCCAAGTCAGCCACAAAATGACACTTGCTATCTGTTTCCATAAGGATTAAATCATCTACTGTTGCAGCTGTTGATTTTCGAGACTCCTTTAGGAGTTCAGGGTGGAGAACAGAAATAAAGTACTCTGAACTCAGGGAAACACTGGTAGAACAGGTCTTCAGATAGTTATATATTTTCAGGAGACAACTTATGAGAGCCTAGTTGTATCTCCTCATATCTAAGAAACACTAAAGTCTTTCATGGTGAGGACTGCTCTTTGTGACTAGCAGAAATATTCTGCAAAAGAAAAAAAAAAACCCTGCTTGATTGCATATATACCCCCTTTACCAAAATCACCTCCATACTGACCTTCTCCCCTGCCTCTTTGCAGCAGTCTCTCAGAGCTGCCTGAGGTGCTGAATCCAGGGCTGCTGTCCTCATTTTGCCCTAAGAAAAATCTAACTTGCAAAATTCACACTGTGTATTTTTTTAAGTCGACAGCCATTTTAAGATTCTATGCTTGCAACATTTTTAGCCCTTCATCTATATTCTATAATTTACCTTCTGTATTTTTCATTTGGGGCTTTCTTGGTCTTCATTGCCGTGCAGGCTCTGCTCTAGATGCAGAGAGTGGTCTCATTGTGGCGGCTTCCCTTGTTGCAGAACACGGGCTCTAGGGTGCACAGGCTTCAGCAGCTGCAGCACATGGGTTCAGGAGTTGCACCTTCCAGGCTCCAGGGCACAGGCTCAATAGTTGTGTGCAAAGGCCCAGTTGCTCCATGACATGTGGGCCCTTCCTGTGTCTCCTGCACTGGCAGGCAGACTCTCCACCACTGAGCCACCAGAGAAGCCCCTTTGATTTATTTTTAGTTTAATATTATACAAATATTTAACCTGCTCTACCTTACAAGGATGCTATTGTTAAATCACTTCCATCGTGTCTGACTCTGTGTGACCCCATAGACAGCAGCCCACCAGGCTTCCCTGTCCTTGGGATTCTCTAGGCAGAAATCGTGGAGTTGGTTGCCATTTCCTTCTCCAATTCATGAAAGTGAAAAGTGAAAGTGAAGTCACTCAGTCATGTCCAACCCTCAGTCATGTCTGACCCTCAGCCACACCATGGACTCCAGCCTTCCAGGCTCTTCTGTCCATGGGATTTTCCAGGCACGAGTACTGGAGTGGGGTGCAATTAGAAGCTAATAATGGTTATGGAAGTCAAAAGAACACTGTGGTTGGGTGAGATGGAAAACCACTGGATAACCATGAAGAGGAGATTTGTTACTGAAAGTGAAAGTGAAGTCGCTCAGTCGTGTCCAACTCTTTGCGACTCCGTGCACTGTAGCCTACCAGGCTCCTCCATCCATGGAATTTTCTAGGCAAGAGTACTGGAGTGGGCTGTGCGCATGTCCACATGATCGTGTATTTGTCCTTATATAGTCTGTGGTAAACATACACCAATGTTTTTATTAGTAAAACTGTTAAGATGACCATGATGCTTGCT
>SJYC01108201.1:0-10267 GCA_006408675.1 Madoqua kirkii
CGTCTAGTCAAGGCTATGGTTTTTCCAGTGGTCATGTATGGATGTGAGAGTTAGACTGTGAAGAAGGCTGAGCACCAAAGAATTGATGCCTTTGAACTGAGGTGTTGGAGAAGACTCTTGAGAGTCCCTTGGACTGCAAGGAGATCCAACCAGTCCATTCTGAAGGAGATCAGCCCTGGGATTTCTTTGGAAGGAATGATGCAAAAGCTGAAACTCCAGTACTTTGGCCACCTCATGCGAAGAGTTGACTCATTGGAAAAGACTCTGATGCTGGGAGGGATTGGGGCAGGAGGAGAAGAGGACGACAGAGGATGAGATGGCTGGATGGCATCACTAACTCGATGGATGCGAGTCTGAGTGAACTCCGGGAGTTGGTGATGAACAGGGAGGCCTGGCGTGCTGTGATTCATGGGGTCGCAAAGAGTCAGACACGACTGAGTGACTGAAATGAACTGAACTGGTCCATTATATCGGCATTACTAGTTGAAAAGATTATCCTTTCCTGCTTGAATTGTCTTGTTACTTTTGTTAGATATCAGTTCATCATATAGGACCCAAAGAGTCTATTTCTTGGCTTTCTATTCTATTCCATCTATATGTTTATCCATATACTAGTAGTATGTTGTCTTGACTAGTGTGTCTTTACAGTAAGTCTTACAATCAGGTTTTGGGAGTTCCTTCTCTAGCTGTGCTCTTTTTCAAAATTGTTTTAGCTAACCAAGGTCCATGAATTTCCATATACATTTTACAGAAGATTGTTGATTTAAAAAAAAAAGGCCTACTGAGATTTTGATTAGGCTTGTATATACAAATCAATTCAGAGATAACAGTTAAACAACATGGATCTTCTGAATCATGAACATGGTATGTTTCTCCATCTATTTAAATCTTTAACTTCACTATTTCATATGGTTTTGTACATGATTAATCAAATTTATCCATAACTATTTCATATTTTTATGCTATTGTAAACCAAGTTTTTTAAAGTTTCAGTTTTTGATTGTTCATTGCTAGTATATAGAAACACATTATTTTGATCTTTGCATTCTTGCTAAATTCACTTTATAATTTTAGTAGGTTTTTGTAGATTCCTTAGGACTTCCTATATAAATTATTGTGGTTATTTGGGAATAAAAACAGTTGTACTTTTTCCTTTCTAATCTGTATGCCATTTATTTCTTTTTCTTGAATATTATACTAGCTAGGACCTAAGTAAAAATGTCTAATGGAAGTTGTAAGAACAGAGTCTTATCTCATTTCTCATCTTAGACTTAAAACATTGCCTTTCACTATGAAATATATAACAGTTATGTTTCATAGGTATTTGTGATCAGTTTTACAAGGTTTCCTTCTATTCCCAGTTTGCTGAGAGCTTTTATCACAAATGTATATTGGATTTTCTCAAATGCTTTATATATATATATGTGTGTGTGTGTGTGTGTGTGTGTATTTGCCCTCTGGCTCCAACATTTTCCATTTTTACCATATGCAAAATATATTCATCCTTATTCAAGGCCTCAAAAAATCTCATCCTCTGAGAGCATGTGCTTGAGGTCAAGATTTCATTACATAAATTAGGTTCAAGTGCAGATGAAGCTCCTTGAGTAATTTTATCTTGATTGAAAGAGCCAGCAATTAAAGAGACAAGTTATCTGACTCCACAGTCAACATACCATGGTGGGACATAAGATAACCACTAAGGATCCTCCCCTTGGGTCAAGGACTCATCTATTTCCATTGGAAATCTGTGATGGCTCCTAGGCACAGAAAATCAGACATGTATTTTAAAAGAGTAAATGATTGGGTTACCAAAATATGACTTTTCCAGCTAAATGGCCGAACATTGGCATGTTACATGTAACAGACAGATTTAAAGCATGTCTCAGAGGGAACTTGGGCAACAAGGAACCCAGTATGAGATCAAGGCCACTGCAGAGATATGTCAGTGCTGGGCCCTGACATCATAATTCCTTTCTATCTGAAGTCTGGATTGTTTCCTAGAAATAAGGTGCACTGAGATGAAACAGATGGAAAATTAGTTAAGGGTAAGAGTTCAATTATGGTAGTTTTCTGATAGAGACCTTCTTTTTGTTAGCTTCAGGATAAATGAAAGTTCAATATACAAAATCTACATATAAAAATCAATAGCATTTCTATACATGAACAACAAATTATCGGTGAGAGTAAAAAGAAAGGCATCTCATTTATAATATCACCAAAGGCAGTAAAATATTTAGGAATATATGTAACCAAGGGAGTGAAAACTACAAGACATTGATGAAAGAAATCAAAGAGCATACAAGTAAAGGGAAAAAACTTTATGTCATGGACTGTAAGAATTAATGTTATTAAAATGGCCATACTACTCAAAGCCATCTACATATTCAATATAATCTCTATTAAGATTTCAACAGCACTTTTTACAGAAGTATAAAAAACAATCATAAAATTTATATGGAGCCACAAAGTTCCCCCCAAACCAAAGCAATCCTAAGGAAGAAGAGCAAATCTAGAGGAATCATACCTCCTGATTTCAAACTATATTGGAAAGCTATAGAGTCAAAACAGTGTGGTAGTAGTATTAAAAACAGAGACAGAATGGAACAGAATCAAGAATATGGTCAACTAATACTTGAGGCAGCCAAGAAAGTCCATGGAGAAAAGACAATCTCTTCAATAAATGGTGCTGGGGAAATTAAATAGTCACATAAAAAAGGATAGAACTAGACTTCTATCTTATACCACTCAAAAAATTAACCCAGAAAGGATGAATACTTAAATGTAAGACAGGAAAACATAAAACTAGAAGAAAATATGGGGGAAAAGCTTCTAATGGTGTTTTTTAAAATATGACTTATAAAGCACAAGTGAAAAAATAAGCAATTTGGGACTACATTGAACTAAAAAACTTCTGCACATCAAAAGAGACAACCAAAAAAATGAAAAGGCAAACTACAGAATGGGAGAAAATATATCAAATCATATATGTGACACGAGGTTAATATTCATCATACAAAATTATCTCATACAACTCAATAGCAAAACCCCAAATAATCTAATTAAAAAATGGGTAGATGATCTGGGTAGATACTTTTCCAAAGAAGATATTCACATGGTCAATAGATACATGAAAAGGTGCTCAGCATCACTAATCATCAAGAAAATACGAACTAAAACCACAATGAGAGATCATCTCCCTCTTGTTAGAATGGTTGTCACCAAACAGACAAGAGATAACAAGTGTTGGCAAGGATGTGGAGAAAAGGGAACTCTTGTGCACTTGTTGGTGGAATGTAAATTAGTGCAGCTGCTATGTGAAACAATACAGAGGTGTTTCTCAAAAAATTAAAAATAGAACTACCATATGATCCAGCATTTCCACTTCTGTATATTTATCCAGAGGAATCAAAACACTATCTTAAAAAGATATATGCAGTCCATGTTCACTGTCATTTACAACAGCCAAGACACAGAAGCAACCTAAGAGTCTATCAATGGATGAATGGATAAAGACGATGTGGTATATTTACATAACAGAATATTATGCTGCCATAAAAAGAAAGCAGTCTTGCCATATGAGACACTATGGATGGACCTGGAGGGCATTTTGCTGAGTGAAATAAATCAGAGTGAGAAAGACAAATACTGCATGATCTCACTTACATGTGGAACCTTAAAAAACATAGATAATAACAACAGAAAAAGCCAAACTCATAGAGAGAACAGATTGGTGGTTGCCTGAGGTAGACGACAAAATGAGTGAAGGAGCTCAAAAGGTACAAACTTCCAGTTATAAGATAAATAAGTCCTGGGGATGTAATGTACAGCATGGTGACTCTAGTTAGCAATACTATGTAGTATATTTGAAAGTTGCTAACAGAATAAATTAAGTTCTCACCACAAGAAAAAAAATGGTGTAAGTTTATGTGATGATGGATATTAACTAACTAGATTTCTGGTGCTAATGATTTTGCAATATATGCATATATCAAATCATTATGCTGTATTCCTGAAACCAATATTATGTTAAATGGCAATTATATCCCTATTGGAACAAAACAAGGATAAATAAGGATAAAGGCTTTTATAAGCCATAGAGGACAAGAATCATAGAAAGATTCAAAACTATTTCATATTCTTGTTCTGAAGCTAATCCAAGGGTACATCATCCATACTTTATTGCTTACCTATACTTACCGATCCTGCCTTTTTACTACAAGCTCCTTGACTTTTAAATTAGGCTCTTAAAAGGTCAGAACATAAACTGTATTGAAAACAGTAACAGACCAGGGAGGGTGAAAGTCTTAATTTTTGCAAAGTGACTCTGGTCAACTCTGCCTTCTCCCGCTCCTCCATCTGGCCCCTATGCAAATCTCCATTTCTGGGGGAGGGGGTGGGGAAAGCACTGTAGCAACAAAGTTCAGATAGCCACAAAGCCAGTCTCCCTCCAAGCGAATAACAGAATCCCTTGGTGGGGGGGAGAGAGTGTCAGATAGTGACCTTGTTGGGCCCAAAGGTATGCCATGGAAACCCAATCATGAGAAGTGCACTCACTCTACTGGAAAAAATGACCCTCCAGACCAGTTCTGAACATGCTGGAGGTTCTTCTGCTGTCATGAGGTCTGCAATGCAAAATCTTGCTGCTTGGCAACAAGCATGGTGCTCAACTTCTCAACTTCTAAACAACAAAATAAAACAGTTGGTTCCCCCGTGGGCACCGGTTAACCACTTACAGTTCAAATAAAGAGGCAAAGTAATTCACAAACTGTGGGGTCTGTTCCTAGCATAGGCACGAACTCGCTGATGAAGTGGTTCAGTTTCTTCTCTACTACTGCTAACAGACTGACAGTTTAACATTTGCTTCTCATTGGATAAAGACGCTTTCCATTTTAATGACAATGTACACATTAAGTTGTTTGTTTTCAGAAGCAACTCTGGGACTTGGGGCGGGGAGAATGACAGAAGAAAAGGGTAAGGCAGAAATTGACCAAGTATATTCAATTCATGGAGATGATTTTTATATACCAGGTATTTAAAAGCAAAGAGTTCATACTTCTATATTTAAAATGGACAAGCAAGCTCTACCTATTGTAGAGCACATGGAACTCTGCTCAATGTTATGTAGCAGCCTGGATGGAAGGAGGTTTCAGGGGAGAATGGATACAGGTATATGTAAGGCTGAGTCCCTTTGCTGTTCTGAAACTATCACAGCATTATTTGTTAATCGGCTATACCCCAAAACAAAATAAACCTTTCAGAAAAACAGTAAAGAGTTCAACACTTTGTTAACACATGGTTTCTGTAGATTACTAGCCATAATTATTTTTTTCCTTGCCTGCATTCCCAAGTTGGTTTCATAGAAGGCTTTATTGTAATCCCAGAGCATTGTTTTGCATTAATTTCTATGACAAGGCACCCAAAACACATGGTGCTGAGAGCAACAAAACAGAGTTAGGGAAACAGTCATGACTTGGCACAAAGTGTGACAAGCTGCAGAAAAGGGAACGTTTCAATATCTGAAGTGGCGCTGATTTCCTATGAACAACCTTTTCTCTTCTAAACAGTATCATATTCTTTTCAAGCACATTTAGAACGCAAGTCAAGCTGTGTTTTATTTCTGATTATAATAAACACAGTCAGTTTACTGTAACAAAGACATAGTAGTGGTGATCAGTTTGAAAGCCAAAGTTAAGACACCATAAGCTGGGTGGCTGTCTCTTATACACATCTAGATGTGTATAAGAGACAGGCCCTGACATCATAATTCCTTTCTATCTGAAGTCTGGATTGTTTCCTAGAAATAAGGTGCACTGAGATGAAACAGATGGAAAATTAGTTAAGGGTAAGAGTTCAATTATGGTAGTTTTCTGATAGAGACCTTCTTTTTGTTAGCTTCAGGATAAATGAAAGTTCAATATACAAAATCTACATATAAAAATCAATAGCATTTCTATACATGAACAACAAATTATCGGTGAGAGTAAAAAGAAAGGCATCTCATTTATAATATCACCAAAGGCAGTAAAATATTTAGGAATATATGTAACCAAGGGAGTGAAAACTACAAGACATTGATGAAAGAAATCAAAGAGCATACAAGTAAAGGGAAAAAACTTTATGTTCATGGACTGTAAGAATTAATGTTATTAAAATGGCCATACTACTCAAAGCCATCTACATATTCAATATAATCTCTATTAAGATTTCAACAGCACTTTTTACAGAAGTATAAAAAACAATCATAAAATTTATATGGAGCCACAAAGTTCCCCCCAAACCAAAGCAATCCTAAGGAAGAAGAGCAAATCTAGAGGAATCATACCTCCTGATTTCAAACTATATTGGAAAGCTATAGAGTCAAAACAGTGTGGTAGTAGTATTAAAAACAGAGACAGAATGGAACAGAATCAAGAATATGGTCAACTAATACTTGAGGCAGCCAAGAAAGTCCATGGAGAAAAGACAATCTCTTCAATAAATGGTGCTGGGGAAATTAAATAGTCACATAAAAAAGGATAGAACTAGACTTCTATCTTATACCACTCAAAAAATTAACCCAGAAAGGATGAATACTTAAATGTAAGACAGGAAAACATAAAACTAGAAGAAAATATGGGGGAAAAGCTTCTAATGGTGTTTTTTAAAATATGACTTATAAAGCACAAGTGAAAAAATAAGCAATTTGGGACTACATTGAACTAAAAAACTTCTGCACATCAAAAGAGACAACCAAAAAAATGAAAAGGCAAACTACAGAATGGGAGAAAATATATCAAATCATATATGTGACACGAGGTTAATATTCATCATACAAAATTATCTCATACAACTCAATAGCAAAACCCCAAATAATCTAATTAAAAAATGGGTAGATGATCTGGGTAGATACTTTTCCAAAGAAGATATTCACATGGTCAATAGATACATGAAAAGGTGCTCAGCATCACTAATCATCAAGAAAATACGAACTAAAACCACAATGAGAGATCATCTCCCTCTTGTTAGAATGGTTGTCACCAAACAGACAAGAGATAACAAGTGTTGGCAAGGATGTGGAGAAAAGGGAACTCTTGTGCACTTGTTGGTGGAATGTAAATTAGTGCAGCTGCTATGTGAAACAATACAGAGGTGTTTCTCAAAAAAATTAAAAATAGAACTACCATATGATCCAGCATTTCCACTTCTGTATATTTATCCAGAGGAATCAAAACACTATCTTAAAAAGATATATGCAGTCCATGTTCACTGTCATTTACAACAGCCAAGACACAGAAGCAACCTAAGAGTCTATCAATGGATGAATGGATAAAGACGATGTGGTATATTTACATAACAGAATATTATGCTGCCATAAAAAGAAAGCAGTCTTGCCATATGAGACACTATGGATGGACCTGGAGGGCATTTTGCTGAGTGAAATAAATCAGAGTGAGAAAGACAAATACTGCATGATCTCACTTACATGTGGAACCTTAAAAAACATAGATAATAACAACAGAAAAAGCCAAACTCATAGAGAGAACAGATTGGTGGTTGCCTGAGGTAGACGACAAAATGAGTGAAGGAGCTCAAAAGGTACAAACTTCCAGTTATAAGATAAATAAGTCCTGGGGATGTAATGTACAGCATGGTGACTCTAGTTAGCAATACTATGTAGTATATTTGAAAGTTGCTAACAGAATAAATTAAGTTCTCACCACAAGAAAAAAAATGGTGTAAGTTTATGTGATGATGGATATTAACTAACTAGATTTCTGGTGCTAATGATTTTGCAATATATGCATATATCAAATCATTATGCTGTATTCCTGAAACCAATATTATGTTAAATGGCAATTATATCCCTATTGGAACAAAACAAGGATAAATAAGGATAAAGGCTTTTATAAGCCATAGAGGACAAGAATCATAGAAAGATTCAAAACTATTTCATATTCTTGTTCTGAAGCTAATCCAAGGGTACATCATCCATACTTTATTGCTTACCTATACTTACCGATCCTGCCTTTTTACTACAAGCTCCTTGACTTTTAAATTAGGCTCTTAAAAGGTCAGAACATAAACTGTATTGAAAACAGTAACAGACCAGGGAGGGTGAAAGTCTTAATTTTTGCAAAGTGACTCTGGTCAACTCTGCCTTCTCCCGCTCCTCCATCTGGCCCCTATTGCAAATCTCCATTTCTGGGGGAGGGGGTGGGGAAAGCACTGTAGCAACAAAGTTCAGATAGCCACAAAGCCAGTCTCCCTCCAAGCGAATAACAGAATCCCTTGGTGGGGGGGAGAGAGTGTCAGATAGTGACCTTGTTGGGCCCAAAGGTATGCCATGGAAACCCAATCATGAGAAGTGCACTCACTCTACTGGAAAAAATGACCCTCCAGACCAGTTCTGAACATGCTGGAGGTTCTTCTGCTGTCATGAGGTCTGCAATGCAAAATCTTGCTGCTTGGCAACAAGCATGGTGCTCAACTTCTCAACTTCTAAACAACAAAATAAAACAGTTGGTTCCCCCGTGGGCACCGGTTAACCACTTACAGTTCAAATAAAGAGGCAAAGTAATTCACAAACTGTGGGGTCTGTTCCTAGCATAGGCACGAACTCGCTGATGAAGTGGTTCAGTTTCTTCTCTACTACTGCTAACAGACTGACAGTTTAACATTTGCTTCTCATTGGATAAAGACGCTTTCCATTTTAATGACAATGTACACATTAAGTTGTTTGTTTTCAGAAGCAACTCTGGGACTTGGGGCGGGGAGAATGACAGAAGAAAAGGGTAAGGCAGAAATTGACCAAGTATATTCAATTCATGGAGATGATTTTTATATACCAGGTATTTAAAAGCAAAGAGTTCATACTTCTATATTTAAAATGGACAAGCAAGCTCTACCTATTGTAGAGCACATGGAACTCTGCTCAATGTTATGTAGCAGCCTGGATGGAAGGAGGTTTCAGGGGAGAATGGATACAGGTATATGTAAGGCTGAGTCCCTTTGCTGTTCTGAAACTATCACAGCATTATTTGTTAATCGGCTATACCCCAAAACAAAATAAACCTTTCAGAAAAACAGTAAAGAGTTCAACACTTTGTTAACACATGGTTTCTGTAGATTACTAGCCATAATTATTTTTTTCCTTGCCTGCATTCCCAAGTTGGTTTCATAGAAGGCTTTATTGTAATCCCAGAGCATTGTTTTGCATTAATTTCTATGACAAGGCACCCAAAACACATGGTGCTGAGAGCAACAAAACAGAGTTAGGGAAACAGTCATGACTTGGCACAAAGTGTGACAAGCTGCAGAAAAGGGAACGTTTCAATATCTGAAGTGGCGCTGATTTCCTATGAACAACCTTTTCTCTTCTAAACAGTATCATATTCTTTTCAAGCACATTTAGAACGCAAGTCAAGCTGTGTTTTATTTCTGATTATAATAAACACAGTCAGTTTACTGTAACAAAGACATAGTAGTGGTGATCAGTTTGAAAGCCAAAGTTAAGACACCATAAGCTGGGTGGCTGTCTCTTATACACATCTAGATGTGTATAAGAGACAGGCCCTGACATCATAATTCCTTTCTATCTGAAGTCTGGATTGTTTCCTAGAAATAAGGTGCACTGAGATGAAACAGATGGAAAATTAGTTAAGGGTAAGAGTTCAATTATGGTAGTTTTCTGATAGAGACCTTCTTTTTGTTAGCTTCAGGATAAATGAAAGTTCAATATACAAAATCTACATATAAAAATCAATAGCATTTCTATACATGAACAACAAATTATCGGTGAGAGTAAAAAGAAAGGCATCTCATTTATAATATCACCAAAGGCAGTAAAATATTTAGGAATATATGTAACCAAGGGAGTGAAAACTACAAGACATTGATGAAAGAAATCAAAGAGCATACAAGTAAAGGGAAAAAACTTTATGTTCATGGACTGTAAGAATTAATGTTATTAAAATGGCCATACTACTCAAAGCCATCTACATATTCAATATAATCTCTATTAAGATTTCAACAGCACTTTTTACAGAAGTATAAAAAACAATCATAAAATTTATATGGAGCCACAAAGTTCCCCCCAAACCAAAGCAATCCTAAGGAAGAAGAGCAAATCTAGAGGAATCATACCTCCTGATTTCAAACTATATTGGAAAGCTATAGAGTCAAAACAGTGTGGTAGTAGTATTAAAAACAGAGACAGAATGGAACAGAATCAAGAATATGGTCAACTAATACTTGAGGCAGCCAAGAAAGTCCATGGAGAAAAGACAAT
>SJYC01108203.1:0-47317 GCA_006408675.1 Madoqua kirkii
GCACATCTCAATTTGAAGGCTAAAATTTTATGGCAGATACTTGATCTGCATTTAGATTTCATAAAATTTACAAATAGAAATGTACACTCACATGCTCAAATTATTCAAAATATACATAAAAGTTTTTCAGTAACTGAAACAAATATCAGTATTTTATACTGAAATTTAAAATTTAAAAATTAAAAATAAACATAATTTAAAATTCATTTTCTCAGTTGCTTTCAATAGCCACACATGGCTAATGCTTGGCAGTGCAGTTCTAGAGAATGAAGGCAGCATTTAATCAGAATACTTGAACTCATACAAGGCATGACCAGCCACTCAGGGAGGATGTTTCTTTCTAATTGATGCCTTAATGGTGAGACTTTTTTTTTTTAATTTCCTTGAACTCCTCCCAGAGAAGAGTAGGCTTGTCTGACTCATCTTCACCAGTGACAGCACAGACTAAGAAACTGGAGAAATATTTACATAAACTGAGATGATGCCCTTGCAGGTTATTAAGTAAAATGAGATTTCATTTTTAACCTTAAAAATTGATGCCAAGAAGGTTAAACTGGTCTATTCTTATACTCTCATTATCTCTGTAAGAATGACACTTGTACCCTCACCATTGAAAACAGGCTCAAGCATCAGAAAATGACTTCATGTTGTGAAAACCTGCGATGGATTCAGTGATCATAGGAAACACCTCCCAACTCTGACCCATCACAGTATGCATTTCTTTAGAATATAGCTCTTGGGACTTCCCTGGCAGCCTAGTGATTAAGACTCTACACTGCCAATCCAGGGAGCTGAAATTTGAACCCTGGTAGGGGAACTAAGATATCTCATGCAGTGTGGCCAAAAAATAAAAATCAGTTCTTGGAAGTGATTTTATCTAAAACCTAAGACTAGGACTTTCCCAGTGGTTGAGTGGTTAAGACTCCACCCTTCCACTGCAGGGGTGTAAGTTTAATCCTTGGTCTGAGGACTAAGATCCTGTATGTGCACAGCACCACCAAAAGTAAGTACATAAATAAAATTAAAAAAACTTTTTTTAATGAAAAATAAAACTTAAGAATACCAGAAATGCAAAATCTAAGTTGAAATCTGAATCTTAAGCTTTATGAGCTCTGGATATGAGGCCAACATGACTGAGGAACTCAATTTTTAATTTTATCTAACTTTAATTTTCATTTAAAAATTGATACTTGATTCAGTTTGTGGAAAACTTTATTTGGAATAATTCGAGGATGTAAATTCACATTTTTATCTGTAAATTTTATGAATTCTATCTAGAGATACATTCTTATTCTATGAAATCACTCAAAGAATATTTTTAAATGTACCAGTGCTCAGCACTGGGAAAAGATCAGAGACCAGTGCTGTCTCTGGGTTGTAGGACCTTTTGCAGTGCAAACTGACCATCACAGAAAACGGTTTTGAAAGCTGAGAAAACTGAGAGCTGGACCCTGACCTGGGTGTGGAGGGCAGGAATTGCTGTGGTTCTGTGACATCAGATGCCCCAGGAAATCTTGATTTTTATAATGTCAAAAGCATTCCCTGCTCTAAATATGAATTTTCTGCAAAATACAAGTCCAGTTCATTCACATACAGAGAAATGGAGATAAAACAACATCTGATATGAAAATAGGCTGCCTATTCCTAATATCATTTTTCCACAAGCGTATCTTTGGACTCCCTGTGTCATATGATTTTTCAATTCCTTACAGTCAACAAGGTAGACACTCAGTTATGCCAAATGAAAGAAAACATGAGTTCATTTTCAAGATGAATCCTTTCTCATTACTAGAGAAATCATCCCAAACAACACTAAGTACAGGAATCGACTTTTCTTGACATCACAAGACAAGGCGGGGGCATAGTGTTATTTCATTAATTATGCTGATATTTCCATTGAAAAGAGTCATTCATCAATGTAAAAAAGTTACAGTACCTTTTGAATAGTTTTATGATCCTTTTCTGCTATCTCTTTCAGACTTATAATTTCATCTTCTGTAAACAAAAGGAGAGAGAGGCCAACCATGAAATTACAAGCTTACGGCCTGTATTCAATCTGCCTGCTTCAGGGCAGGCTATACACCGCTGGCAGGCATGGTGGACGCAAGTCCTAGCAGGACTATGACCTTCACAACTGCCCTTGACATTCACAGCCTTCTTCCTGCTGTTCAGACGGCTGGTCAGATAGGGATTAAGAAATAAGTTCAAGATCCAAGTGTGGCTGAGGCTGAAAGCTTTTCATCGAGTCTAGCAAGGGACATTTTTGCTGTTAGTCACAGCCAATACAAACTGCTTTAGCAGGTGGCATTTTATGGACTTTGTAAGAACTACCAAAACCTGAAGACACATTATTACACCACATCAGGAGAGAAATGAAACTACACTGGCATGGTATAACTTACATCCAAGAAACACTGCCCCATATCTGATTATATTAATGTTTCGCTACAAACTTTATATTGCCTACTCAAGGGCAGAACTGTATAACTAACATAAATACAATGATAGCAGTGCCTGTAAATGCTTTAAAGCAATCCAGCTTCAGTGAGTTAAATGCAATGTTTACCAACGTTTATGGTATTTAAGAAGGGGGCCTAGGGTCAACAGATGGAAATCTATACTTAAAATTTGTGCCAAAAGGTGAAGATACAGTAGTAAGTAGGAGCATATTTTCCTGAAGGGCCAGCTCTGTGTCTTCACAAAGCACACCTCAATATACATGCTCAAATATGAAAATGTTAGGAATTTTAGGTTTTAGATCAAGCATATGAAATTTTGTTTAATATTTATAATATTTCTAAGTGATATTGGGCACTGATGAGCACATTTTTTAAAGGCCAATGCTTGGATTTACAAACAACCACCCTTAGTTAAAAAGGCATGGCTAGGGGAGTATGACCAATTTCTGTCCCCAGAAAAGAATGAAAATTAGAAGTTGCTAACAGGCTGATATTTTAAATGTAAATATGGTTTGGTAACAAACACATGTTTGAAAAAGGCAAGCACGGCCATGAATTTTATAAACGTGCCCAACGTATAGAGTTTTCTCAGAAATGACTCTAAAATTTACCTAATGCTGAATTTTCTTTTACATTGAGCTGGACTTCTTCTTCGAGTTCTGAAATGACTTGAAGCAGTCTCTCATTTTCCATTTTGAACTCCAAATTTTCCTTTTCTAGAGTTGTTCTCAGAGGGCTGCTCTCTTTGTTAAAAGAATCCTAAAAGAGGGAGAATTCCATATTTCTAAGCAGGGAGCCAAGGATTTAAATATGCAAGACGAGACAATACAGATACAGAAAAGCTATCATATAATTTTCTGAATTCTATTACACACTTATAATATGAATAGTAAAAAGGGAAGGAGAGTAAAATAGAGCTTGCTGGAAGAAAGGCTGCAGTACCTTCTGTACAAAGACCACAGCACATGGGGACAGTTTATTGACAGGAATAATGCATATCATACTGTTTGTGTGCCCTCATCATTCAGGTCAATTCATCATGGAGGCTGCGTCCGGGGAGGCAGCTGGGGCCCCTCCACCCACACTTCCCTCTGTGTGCGTCTGAAGCGCTGCCGTAACCAGGCAGGCTGGGGAGCCCGCGGACCGGCAGCAGCGCCGGGGGAAGGGGGTGCGGGCGGGGGCGGGGGCAGAGTGCACGGCTAAGGAGGGGGGCTTGTTGCCTTTGTGGCATTTCCCAGTGTCAGCGCTGCCAGTGTCAAGAGGAGCACACCGCATGTCAAAGTGGTGACGTTTCCAGGCTGGGAGCCGCATGGAGCCCATCAGGCACACGGATATCCACACAGTTGGGTTTTCTGCTTGGTGGAGGAGCCACCCAGAGGCAATTCATATTCTGAACATTAACGTGGCTTTGCATGCCTGTCACACTGGGACTGTGCAGGCGTTGAATGCTATTGAAGACTTCGGTTTAAATCTCTATGCAAACAGTGATTACCTTGTAAGAAGGTTTCAGGATAACTTACAACAAAAGACTTTAAAGTTATAGTTTTGGTAAAGCAAACTCATTTACATTTTTATTATGTGCGTCTTTTGTTTAAATCTTGCCATGTCCATTATGGGAGACGCTTTTTCTACGCAATAGAAGCTTATTGGGACAGCGACTCTTCTTTTCTTCTTCTCGTCTGTTTCAAAGCTATTGAAAACATCTGACTATACTTGCTTATGGCTGTCTAGATTTTACTTGCTGCACTTATTTTTAAAATTAAGATGTAATGAGTTGGAGAAGCTGATGCAGAACTTTATATTTCATATTAAACTGATTATGCAATCTCAAAATAGTAAAGAACATGCTTGAAAGTCATTGTATTATTACATTAAAAGAGAGAAGCATTTATATACCTTTGTTCAAAATCAATATGGGCACTACAAATACTTTTAAACTTTAATTTTCAGATGAATTATAAGCTATTCTTTTAGTAGCAATGCCATGATTGCAAATACATAAGGATAAAATCTCCCCTCCTCAAAAACAAAATAATTCCTCCCAAAAAGTCTTTCTCCCAATATAAATAGAGTTCTTTTGAAAGTGTACTTTTATTTTACTTTAAAGATAGCTGAAAGTAAATTATTAAGAAAAGGTTTCCTCTGTGGTCATCATAATGGTTCAGAAGAAAAATATGTAGCTATCATGTTTTATAGTACATGAATAAACTCTTGAAAAACAAGGGACTTTTTAATGAAGTCAGTTATACCAGACTTAATGTTTATAATGATGACGTTAAATTTTGCACTAAGCCCAATTGTGAATCTTCATGATTTTGGTTCACCATTCCACTTAAATTATTTAAGCCCAATTCATTTTTAACTCATGAGAACTAACAAATGTAATAACTAATAACACTATTTTCTTAATAAGAAAGAATCCCAGTCATTATTTTCTTGTCCCACATGATTCAACTTGAGAACATCAAACAACGAATTTCTAGACTGAAAAAGCTTTTTAAAAAGCCAACAGCATTTGCCTTAATTGGCTTAAATGTACATTTCCAAACAGTGGCAGAAAATGAACATCCATTGTGGATTATATGAGCATCCATTACAATAAACTAAATGAGAACTATTTGAATAATCAGATGAAGTGTAAAATTTACAAGAGGTGGCAGCTAGCATCTAAATGGGTTTTCTAAAAATCTCGTAGAAAAGCAAGAAACAAGGCAACACTTCCAACTCAAGAGTTTCCCCCCTCCCACAAATCCATGGACAGCCCCAGTTCCTGAGAGGTCAACCTTTAGCTCTGTCCCCACCATCTGTCAGCTGCAGGAACTGCAAGTAATTAACTATTCAGATTCCCACAGCAATGGGGACACTCATTAGCAAAATGAACAAAGGGATACTTCTGGGCGGCTGCGGTCATCTGTTACACTCTGAGTGGCAGGTTTTGTGGTGGTGTTTCTCCTACCATCTGCCCACACCACTAGCTTGGGCTCACTGAAACCACGAGACTTCTTTAAAACAAGCTGTGTTAATAAACCGAAGTTAAGAAGGATGGAGATCATTAAAAGGTGGTTAACTAGTTAAAGCTATGTAAAGCTACATTATTGCCCAAGACAGCCTGCAGTGCGATCCATGGTCACTCTGGGATTTAAAATTTATAAAGGAACTTGTCAATTTAGAGTTCTTCTGTCATGCAGTGGATGCTAGGACTTCCAAATGCCGGCTTACCTGCTATTTCTCTTGTGAACAGCCACAGGATGTGCAGTATCCCTGTCCGAGGCCTCAGAATCCCAAACAGTAGTGAAAGAACCATTTCTGGAAATGGATGTTCTCCAGAGCCTCACTACTCCAAACGTGGTCCGAGGACCAGGAGCCTTGGCGTCACCTGGGAGCTTTTTGAAAAATGCAGAATCTCCGGCCCAAGCTCAGACCTGTCTGAATCTATATCCCAACAGGAACAAGGGACTTTTTAATGAAGTCAGTTATACCAGACTTAATGTTTATAATGATGACGTTAAATTTTGCACTAAGCCCAATTGTGAATCTTCATGATTTTGGTTCACCATTCCACTTAAATTATTTAAGCCCAATTCATTTTTAACTCATGAGAACTAACAAATGTAATAACTAATAACACTATTTTCTTAATAAGAAAGAATCCCAGTCATTATTTTCTTGTCCCACATGATTCAACTTGAGAACATCAAACAACGAATTTCTAGACTGAAAAAGCTTTTTAAAAAGCCAACAGCATTTGCCTTAATTGGCTTAAATGTACATTTCCAAACAGTGGCAGAAAATGAACATCCATTGTGGATTATATGAGCATCCATTACAATAAACTAAATGAGAACTATTTGAATAATCAGATGAAGTGTAAAATTTACAAGAGGTGGCAGCTAGCATCTAAATGGGTTTTCTAAAAATCTCGTAGAAAAGCAAGAAACAAGGCAACACTTCCAACTCAAGAGTTTCCCCCCTCCCACAAATCCATGGACAGCCCCAGTTCTGAGAGGTCAACCTTTAGCTCTGTCCCCACCATCTGTCAGCTGCAGGAACTGCAAGTAATTAACTATTCAGATTCCCACAGCAATGGGGACACTCATTAGCAAAATGAACAAAGGGATACTTCTGGGCGGCTGCGGTCATCTGTTACACTCTGAGTGGCAGGTTTTGTGGTGGTGTTTCTCCTACCATCTGCCCACACCACTAGCTTGGGCTCACTGAAACCACGAGACTTCTTTAAAACAAGCTGTGTTAATAAACCGAAGTTAAGAAGGATGGAGATCATTAAAAGGTGGTTAACTAGTTAAAGCTATGTAAAGCTACATTATTGCCCAAGACAGCCTGCAGTGCGATCCATGGTCACTCTGGGATTTAAAATTTATAAAGGAACTTGTCAATTTAGAGTTCTTCTGTCATGCAGTGGATGCTAGGACTTCCAAATGCCGGCTTACCTGCTATTTCTCTTGTGAACAGCCACAGGATGTGCAGTATCCCTGTCCGAGGCCTCAGAATCCCAAACAGTAGTGAAAGAACCATTTCTGGAAATGGATGTTCTCCAGAGCCTCACTACTCCAAACGTGGTCCGAGGACCAGGAGCCTTGGCGTCACCTGGGAGCTTTTTGAAAAATGCAGAATCTCCGGCCCAAGCTCAGACCTGTCTGAATCTATATCCCAACAGGAGCTGCAGGTGACCCATACACACAAAAGGTCAACAGAGGCTGAGAAGCACTGTTTGGGCATCGCAGGTGCCTTCCCAGCAGTCTCCCTTTTGCCACATTGGCGTCTCCAGTCTGCAGGCTCTGCGTACAGTGCTTGGACATCTCAATTTGATGCTGGGGGTGGGGGGTAGGGGTTTCTGCTGCATGCCCATGCTGTGTGACAGTCACAGAGACGAGCAGGTGCTTTCCCAGTGAGTGACAGCCAAGAAAGTGGCCCACTGGGGCAGTGCAGCCCTGCAGAGCTGCCGCTCTTGAATGACGGCTCTGTTTCAAAACTGTCAGCAACAAACAGTCATGTTTACATACGGTGGTGGCGGGGGTGGGTGGGCATGATGGTTGCATGGCTCATCCATGTTGGGATAGGAAAGAAAAATGAACTCTTTTGAAACAACTCTAACTGCAACTGAAGCACACAGGTGTGTGCGTGGGTACACAGACACACAGGCACACTACCCTCACCAGCTGGCTCCTTCAGCAGTTCTTGAGTGGCTTTATCAGCATATAGCATGGCAAGCTGCAAACTATAGCAGAGTACCATTAACTCATGAATGTGTTTGTGTGTGTTAGTCGCTCAGGCATGTCCGACTCTTTCCGATCCTGTGGACTGTAGCCTGCCAGGCTCTTCCATCCATGGTATTTTGCAGGCAAGAGTACTAGAGTGGATTGCGATTTCCTTCTCCAGGGGATCTTTCCAACCCAGAGACTGAACTTGGGTTTCCTGCAATGCAGGCAGACTCTTTACCATCTGGGACACCGAAGCTCTCTCGGGGAAAATTCAACATTAAGGATGTTCTGACCTGGAGAGATGAGGCTTCTGTAACTTGACGAGATTCCTTTTTCTGATTTCCATCTTGTCATAAATATAAGCTAAGCTAGATGTTTACTAAACCTTCCTTTTCCTGTCATTCTTAGATTTTACTCTAAAACAATCTGGAGATTATGACTAGTAACGATGAAGTAATTTATGCGATCAGACTATGAGGAAGAACAAACTAGAGTGTACCTTTATTGTTTATTCAATTTTCTTATTTCACATTGTTTTTGTGAGTTATTTCAACTGCTGCTTTGAGAGTTTCTAATTGTTTCTCCAAATTTGGTATTCCAAATATAATTTCAGATACTTGCTGTATTGAGCTTTTTATACCGCTAGAGGGAGCAGTCGCATTAGATGAAATTTCAAATTTAGGGCTTGTCTGGTGGCTCAGACGGTAAAGAATCCACCTGCAATGCAAAAGACCCGGGTCCGATCCCTGGGTCAGGAAAATCCCTTGGAGAAGGAAATGGCAACCCACTCTAATATTCTTGCCTGGAAAATCCCATGGATGGAGGAGCCTGGCAGGTTACAGTCTATGGGGTCGCAAAGAGTTGGCCATGACTGAGTAACTTCACTTCACCTAGAACCTGAGTGGCATGGAGTTATAGGAAAGCTAGCTCTTAGAAGATTTTTTAAGAGAAATTTCCGATTTTTTTAATAAAAAAGATAGCCTGCTTTTGCAGTGTTCATGTCCATCCTGCCAAAAGGTACACTGGCCCTGCTCTGCCTTGCCCTAGCATGGTGTTTCACTAGGGTCCTCTGGTGCTGGGGAAAATGTCTACACTCAGTTAACCAGGAGTCTCACCTTCCTCAAATCTTAAGTTGTTTAGAGCAATACTGATGTGGTGTCCATGGAGACAAATTACAGTGAAACAACCAAGGTCTTCTGCTGGAGAAGACTCTTGAGAGTCCCTTGGACAGCAGAGAGATCAAACCAGTCAATCTTAAAGGAAATCAACCCTGAATATTCAATGGAAGGACTGATGCTGAAGGTGAAGCTCCAATACTTTGGCCACGTGATACAAAGAGCTGACTTACTGCTAAAGACCCTGATGCTGGGAAAGACTGAGGGCAGAGGAAAAGGGGGTGATGGAGGATGAGACAGTTGGATGGCATCACTGACTCAATGAACATGTCTGAGTAAACTCTGGGAGACAGTGAAGGATAGGCATGCTGCAATCCATGGGGTCACAGAGTTGGGCACGACTGAACGACAACCACCACCAAGGTCTTCAGAATGTCACCGGATGCAGAGAATACCTGCTTATACACAGCAGGGGTGGACCCTCCCACTTCCTGTGGTCCTCACCAAGCCCCGCCCACCTCATCTTGATCTTTACCCAGGATGTCCAGACAGACCAGTTAACAGGCTGAGGACAATCGGAGGTGTAAACACACCAAGAAAGACCTCGTGTTGCAAGCTCAATTACAGAACTGGGATATTTTCAACAGTAAACCAGATGGTAGTAAGGACTTGTGTGTTTCCCCATCATGATGACTAGAATTTATATGTATGCCTTTCTTCAAAGAACTCACAGCAATTCAGGTTCACAACAAATCCTCCTCATAACACTGTTGGCTAGGCAGAGATCACTTTTCATTTCACAAGTGGGAAATAATCAGATCAAAATTGCCTTGCTAATCAATGCTAGATATTGTTAGTCAAGGGCAGGAGTAAAAGCCAAAACTATTATAACTTTCCTATTAAATTTTCTACTAATAATTCTATTAAATTATTTTCTCCAAAAAACTAAGAGTAAATGTAGATCCAAGATAAGAAAAGTAAATTCAAAAATTGGATGTGTCTCTTCCTCCAAGGCAATTAAAATATGTAAAAAGAAATAATATTCAATTATATTAGATCTATGATAAGAATACTTAATACTAAATTGCTTAGAAGATGCTCTGTTTTTTTTAGAACATAGAGAATTCTTTTTTTGTTGTTGTTTTTGTAGAACACAGAGAATTCTAATAGATTAAACAAAGTATTCTTTCCACAGTTAGTAAACAAAGTCTTTTAGAATGGTGCAAGTTCAATTCCTTATCTTTTCTAACTTTGAGGGTTTTAAGTAAGAATACTAGTGTGGGACTTAGATAAACCAAGGACTGCACTTAAATAGCCCAGCAACCTGGAACCTGGAAGTGTTTCTTCCTAGCATTCACATTTTGATGTATTACTTCTCAGAGTTTTCTCATATCTATATATATCTATATATACACACACATATATATGTATATATATATATACATGTACATACACATACATATACATACATGTATACATGTACACATTAGTCAATATTTATGTGTATCTACACAGGGATCACTACACACTTAGTGATACACACTTAGTGATGTGCACTTAGGGATATACACTAAGTAATGTACACTTAGGGATGTACACTTAGGGATATACACTAATGTACACTTAGTGATGTACACTAAATGATGTACACTTAGTGATACACACTTAGTGACCAGGGCTTCCCTAATAGCTCAGGTAAAGAATCCACCCGCAATGCAGGAGACTCTGGTTCAGTTTCTGGGTCAGGAAGATCCACTGGAGAAGGGATAGGCTCTCCACTCCAGTATTCTTGGGCTTCCCTTGTGGCTTAGCTGGTAAAGAATCCGCCTGCAATTCGGGAGACCTAGGTTCTACCCCTGGGTTGGGAAGGTCCCTTGGAGAAGAGAAAGGCTACTCATTCCAGTATTCTGGCCTAGAGAATTCCATGGACTATATAATCCAAGGGGTTGCAAAGAGTCACACACGACTGAGCAACTTTCACTTTCATACACAGGGATCACTATACACTTAATTATAATTATAATAATTATATGTTATATTGATTTATATATATATTATAATACTATAATCCATTATTATAATATAATGTACATATGAGAAATATATAAGAGTGTATATATTGGGTTGGCCAAAATGTTAATTTGGGTTTTCCATAACATTCTATGGAAAAACCCAAACTTTTTTTGGCCAACCCTATATATACATGTGCATGTGTGTGTACATATATATATATATGTATATTGCAACCTTTAATTTTTACTCTATACAGAGGAAAAACTACCTCCTTACATGGGACTTTGGGTTCAGACGGACCTTGGTTTTCCTGCCACGTCAGCATTTGCCAGCTGCGTGCTCTGGGTGAGCCTCTGCTTCCTCGTCGGTAAACTGAGCTGGGGTGAGGAAGTGCCCCTGCCAGCTGACTCTCAGCAGGCTGACTCTCTGGCTTCTCTGCCACCTCTCCTGCTCAAACAACCTACTTCTTGCTCTCAGAACCTAATATGAAAACCCCGCTATGGCTATTTGAGTTGATTTGAGATTAAAACAAACTTATGTTCAGGGTCCACAGTTTCAAGATCCTTCTCATTCATCTCCTCAACAGGTAGCTAACCTCTCCTTTCGGCTTTCTCTCTCTCCCCACTTTTGTTCTCTTCAGTCCTTGGAGCAGTAAAGCAGCTCCTGGCTCCCACTACTAGGGAGAACAGGGCGAAACTCCAATGGGAATTTTCCTTCTTGACATTTCTATGGAAGGTCATCCTGTTACAAGCTGGTTTCTTGAAAGCCTCTGACTTGAGATTGTTTTGTGTCTTTCAGATGAACTGGACTGAAAAAAAAAAAAGGGTGAGACTCTTCTGTATTAAAACAAAAATGTATGTGCTTTTCTAGAGTGAAAGATAGGTTATTTTATTTCCCTTACAAGTAAAAATTGAAAACAATTATACTGCTCCGATTTATAATTATTATGGGTTTTCTAGACTATGTTATTGAGCAAAAAAAGGGTTGAACTGTCTTATTTTGTGAAGAAGATACCCAAGATACATCCACTGTAGTCCCTTTATTCCAAACCCGAGCTTTTAGATAGCCGTAACTTCATTTACATATATTAACATAAATTATTCTTTGCTGTGAAACTTACAACTTTTTGAAATCCATATTCTTCATATTGGTCTAGTTCTTCTCTTAATTCCTTAATGACTTCTTCTTTCTCCTTCAGTCTTTTTGACAAAATGTTCATTTTGACAGTCATTGCGTCATGCAGGGATGTCTTCTCTTCTTCTACCCAAAGTATTGCTGGGGGGAGAAAGATACTAGTCAGATACTGTGCTAGCACCAGCAGAAACCATTTCATGGTTTATTTAAGCTCCCGTCTTGTCAAGTTGTTTTATTTTTGCAACTTGCATGCAAGTTTTAGTAAATTACGATGTTTATATTGACCAATACCCTAAAAGTGTCAGTGACATTACAGCACACTATTATCCTGTAAGAGACGAAGCACAATGTCTTACATGGACTGTATCTGTCAATAATAATATAGTCTGACAATAATAATAATAATAGTAAGCCTTAGCAGTAAATCTACATCATGACTGTGAATGTCCTACTTCAATCTTCCTCTAGAAAGGAAACTAGCAGAAAATTTGACTATGTAAAACAGAAAAGAAATGTACTTCAATGGTGCAACTAATTCCCTCAGTGGTTTGGAATGGAGAGGTGGAAAAAAAGTAGAACCATTTCTTGAACCTATGTTAAGCCTTGAGGTGCTAGCCTCATCACAGTCAGGACTCTGAAGAATTGTGTCACAAAATCAAAGCAAGGAAAAATGCTATAAAATGGGTGCTGCTATTTACTTCCAACATATAAAAATCTCATTTTCAACACAGACATGCAAAAGCATTTTGTCCGTTTTGGACTCTTTTGGGAATTATGGAAGAATTTTTTATTCTCATCATTCTGTTTGTTACTAATATATTTGGACACATGGGCTGACAGTAAACATAGTAAAACTTAATCATATCTGCTAATATACATAATATTGTATTTAAAAGTTAAATTTAAAAACTAAAACTGTTCTAATATTATATGATGAATCCTGGCAGACTGGGAAGAATAAACTTATATCCGGGTAGCATTTAAGAGTCAAGCGAGGGCATCCCTAGTGGTTCTGTGGTAAAGAATCTGCCTGTCAATGCAGGAGACACAGGTTCCATTTCTGGCACAATCCTACATGCTGCAGAGCAACTGAGCTGGGTCCTAGAGTGCAGGACTCACAGCTACTGAGCCCATGTGCCACAACTAATGAAGCCACACACCCGAGAGCCCACGTTGCACAAGAGAAGGCACTGCCGTGAGAAGCCCACACACCACAACTAGAGTGTAGCCCCTGCTCGCCAAAACTGGAGAAAAGCCTGCACGGCACACCGCAAAGTAACTGACAGTCTATACCACACTGATGAAAAAAGCAGTAAATGAACATGCAGTAGAGTTTGAAAGAGTGAAAACAGAACAAGCATATGACAATATTCGGTTTTTAACTGGGTGATTCTAGAGAACAGCACTGAGTATGTAGGTCTATTCTTCACATCTACTCTGTTTTATGTCTCCAGCTTAAATGCTCTGCAGAGGTTAAGACACTACCCGACTGATGCCCTGAGTGTAAGTTCCTGGGCATCTCAGATTCAACAGGTCCAAATAGAGGTCCCCATCTTCACTCTCCTCCTCTCTGCCTCTCCCATTAACATCAGCCCAAGCCAGAAACCCATTTTCTGTCATTTTAAGCACCTTCTAGTCCCTCACTAACTCACCAAATCTGTTCAATGCACCTCGAAGTCACTCCTGAGCCTACTTCTCTCCTTCCCTGATCCACCGCCTTGATGTTACCACCAAAATTTGGGCCTGCCCATCTACTGACATCAGGCTTCTCTGGTGGCTCAGATGGTCAAGAATCTGCCTGCAATTCCTTAGGAGACCTGGGTCTGATCCCTGGTCAGGAAGATCCCCTGGAGAAGGGCATGACAGCCCACTCCAGCATTCTTGCCTGGAGTATCACATGGACAGAGGAGCCTGGAGGGCTACAGTCCAGGGGGTTGCCAAGAGTTGGACACGACTGAAGCGACTTAGCACACACAATCTGCTGATACCAGGCTGTGGTAAAGGAAGGTTGAATGTTTATTATTAAGTGCCAAGCAAGGAGTCCAGCACAGTTAATGCTCAAAAGCCTGAACTCCCCAATGGGTTTCAACAGGTTTTTTTTTTAATGTATTTATTTGTTTGACAATGCTGTGCACAGTTTGTGGGCTCTTAGTTCCCCAACCTGGGAATGAACCCTGGCCCCTAGCAGTGAAAGCAGAGAGCCCTAACCACTGGACTGCCAGGGAATTCCCCAGCAAGGTATTTTTAAAGGCCAGGAGAGGGAGGGGAGCCCCAGGGTGTGCGATCAGCTGTGCAAAATTCTCAGATTGGTTGGTAGTAACTGGGAGGTGTTACGGGGATTAATATTATTTTTCCTTAGGATCCATGGTCTTTAACTAGTTAACAGCTCTCATTTGGTGAAGGTTTTAGCTTCTGTTTAATAGCTCAGGAAGTGTGCATCAGATACTGTTATCCGGGTGCTTCAGAGATGAGCTGCAGCAGAGGACATGGGGAGCGGGTCTTTTCCAGAAAGGGCCCATAGGGTCCCATTTGGTTACAAATGGACTCTGTCTGTTTCACTTGCACTGTTGCACTAGCTCTTAACTCATTTCCTTCTTCTTTTTTAAAAAAATACCTATCTAATTTTTAAAAATTAATGTTTATTGGAGTGTAATTGCTTTACAATGTTGTATTAGTTTCTGCTGTACAGCAAAGTTAATTAGCTATACAAATACATATATCCCCTATTTTTTTGGATTTCCTTCTCATTTAGGTCACCATGGGCTTCCTTTGCGGCTCAGCTGGTAAAAATCCACTTGCAATGCGGGAGACCTGGGCTCGATCCCTGGGTTGCGAAGAGCCCCTGGAGAAGGGAAAGGCTACCCACTCCAGCATCCTGGCCTGGAGAATCCCATTCACTGTGTAGTCCATGGGGTCACAAGGAGTCAGACATGACTGAGTGACTTTCACTTAGGTTACCATAGAGCGCTGAGATGAATTGGGAGATTGGGATTGGACATACATACACTAGTGATATATGCACAAAATAGGCACCTAAGGAGAATCTACTGTATGGCACAGGGGCTTCTCTGACTCTTCTCTTGTCCTCTCCAACCAGTCTGCGCCCTGTGACTGGACTGACCTTTCTAAAATGCAGTGCTTCTTGTCCTCACAGGCTTAAGTCTCGCTCCCTTAGCACGACGGACAAAACAGCACCCCTGACTTTTGCTGGCCTTCTCTCCCCTTCCCTCACCAGACTGGGAATTTTATCAGTGCTGATACTCAGCACGCAGTTTCTCAGAAGTACTGTGGGACCACAGGTCTCCGTGCATTTGGAATTTCTAGGCTGCCTAGTAAGCTCTTACTTGTCAATCTCCTGAATGGCATTAGAACAGGTTGGCTTGGGTCTGCAGATGAATCTGCCACTTAGTAATAGCTTTGTTTTCTTGAACAAGTTTCTTAAGTTCCCTGGGTTTGTTTTATCATCTGTAAAATGGGAAATGTTGAATGTGATTTACTAGTAATTTGTTGAGCATTTTTGCATCTCAATCAGGCAACAATATGCCTGTTCATCAGGCATATTCACCTGTGTGTGTGTGTGTGTATGTGTGTGTGTGTGTGTATGCATGTGCTCAGTGGCTTCAGATGTGTCCCACTCTGTGTGACCCATGGACTACAGCTCCTCTGTCCATGGGATTCTCCAGACAAGAATACTGGAATGGGTTGCCAAGCCCTCCTCCAGGGAATCTCCCAAGCCCATGGATCAAACCCTGGTCTACCACATTGAAGGCAGATTCTTACCATCTGAGTCACCAGGGCGTGTGCTGTGACTGAATTATAGTGCTTCCTGTAGCATGTGTGCAAGTGTGCTCAGCCGTGTCCGACTCTCTGCGACCCCATGTACTATGGCCCACCAGGCTCCTCCTCTGTCCATGGAATTTTCCAGGCAAGGATACTGGAATGGGTAGCTATTTCCCTCTCCAGGGTATCTTCCCGACCCAGGGATCAAACCCACGTCTCTTGGGTCTCTTGCACTGGCAAGCGGGTTCTTTACCACTGTGCTGCTTGGGAAGCCCTAACAAAGATGCTTCTGATAAACCGGCTGAGTCGTCTCCTTGATAACACGACAAAAACCACTGGGAGCTCATTTAGAATCCCGCCATGGGACTTCCCTGGTGGTCCAGTGGTTAAGAATCTGCCTTGCAGTGTAGGAGACATGGGTTCAATCCCTGGTTGGGGAACGAAGGTTCCATATGCCTTGGGGCAACTGAGCCTGCGTGCTACAACTGTCAAAGCCCACGTGCTCTGCAGCCCAGGAGCAGCAGATGGAACCCATGTGCACCACAACTAAAGATTCCAGTGTGCTGCAAAGAAAGATTCTGCAAGCCTCAGCAAAAACCAGACACAGCCAAATAAATATTTTAAAAAAATCCCACCAGGGGGCTTCCCTATGGCTCAGTGGTAAAGAATCTGCCTGCTGGGGTTTCCCAGTGGTTCAGTGGTAGGGAGTCCACCAGCCAATGCAGGACACCTGGGTTCAGTCTCTGATCCAGGAATATCCCACATGTCGAGCGGCAACTAAGCCGGTGCACCACAACTATTGGAGCCTGCATGCCCTGAAGCCTGTGCTCCACAACAAGAGAAACCACCTCAACGAGAGGCTTGTGTATCACAACCAGAGAGTAGCCCCTGCTTGCCCAAACTAAAGTCTAAGCAGCAACAAAGACCCAGTACAACCAAAAATAAAAATAAATAAAAACATTTAAAAATCCCACCAGAAACTGTGCTGTGATGATGTACACACTTGGCATCACTGGGGCCAGCTTGCATTTAGGATGTGCAGAGCCCCTCTGGACCTCAGGGTGGGGTGAAGGGAGGAAGGGCACAGTTCTTTAAAAGAACAGAAAGTTTCACCTTTTGACATTTCATAAAGTGATTGTAAGGCCCAAACACACTGGATTCATTTCTCTTCAGGAATGTTTCTGATGTTTTATGAGTACTGAATGAGCTGGGCTCAAGAGGAGGTAAGCAGAAAGCAGTTTTGTTTTTTTTTTCCACCGCCCCTTCAAATCTGATATCCTGTCTCACGTTTCAACCTCTTAGAAGAACTCTCAGGAAAGTGCCATGGCTTTTTTTTTTTTAACTCTTAGATAGTAATAACTATGTTGAATAAAAGAAAGAAAGTAATGAAGAAAGGAAAGAAGGGCAAGCCAAAAACAAAATAAAACAAAAAAACCCTCAAAGTCCCAAATTCCTATTGAGCCTACTCTTACACATCAAATCTGAACTTTCCCAGCTCTGGCCTCCCTTAGACTGGCAGCCCAAGAGGGAGGAGAGGGGTTGAGCCCGGGTCCCTTTTCTAGTAGCCACAGATTTAGTCAAACACCAGCCTAGATATTGCTGTGAGGGTATTTTTTTATATGAGATTAACATTTACATTATTAGACTTTTAGTAAAGCAGATTCCAACTGGTCCATTCTGAAGGAGATCAGCCCTGGGCTTTCTTTGGAAGGAATGATGCTGAAGCTGAAACTCTAGTACTTTGACTACCTCATGCGAAGACTTGACTCATTGGAAAAGACTGATGCTGGGAGGGATTGGGGCAGGAGGAGAAGGGGACGATCGAGGATGAGATGGCTGGATGGCATCACTGACTCGATGGATGTGAGTCTGAGTGAACTCCGGGAGTTGGTGATGGACAGGGAGGCCTGGCGTGCTGCAATTCATGGGGTCGCAAAGAGTCAGACACGACTGAGCGACTGAACTGAACTGAAAGCAGATTATCCTCCATATGGTGGGGTGGGCCTCATCCAATCAGTTGAAGACCTTGGGAGAAAGACTGAGATTCCCAGGGAAGACGGGATTCTCAGAGTGTCTTCAGACTTGAGCTGTAACATCAGTTCTTCCCTGGGTCACCAGCCTGTCAGTCTACTTTTCAGATTTCAGATGTGCCAGCCTCTACAACCACAGGAGCCAATTTCTTAAATCTCCATCTCTTCTCCATACATCCTATTGGCTCTCTATCTCTTAATACAATTTCTCCTAATTAACTTCTCCTAATACAATATCTACATTTAAACAACATACATTCACACCGATACCTTCCTCTCCAGTCCAACACCACGGCATTGATGAAGCCTCATCTCCTTTCCGTAGTACAGCCCCTTCCTCTGGCAGGAAGAAAGCCTGTGGTGCTTGATGCACTGACATCCGCTCCATCCTCCCTGCATGTCACCCATCTCCTGACCGCAATGCACCCTGAGAACTTGGCTCTGATGCAGGGAACAGCGAGGAGGAAGGCTGCAGGGGTGTGTCTTTGGTATTTTAATTCACAATGGCAAGAACATTTTATTTTGGACTTTCATTCTTTTGGTCTTACGAGAAAATTTAATATTTTTCCTTTGGCAGTTGAAAGTAAGGAGTTCATATTCAAATCTGGGACATAACTATTGGGTTTTTTTATTGTTAGAATAATTTTATGATGTTATTTGACCTCACAGGCACAACCTCTTGACAGATAATATTGGTCAACACAGCTGGACATAATCTGGGGTGAGAAACAGACCAGGAGGTAAATTCTCAGTATGGGGAGCAAAGTGACCTTAGAGTTTAATGTAAATGAGGCACTCTTCTAATCCAATTAGAATTCTAAGGCACTAGTGGTCTCAGGATGCCCAGAGGAGTGGGGGATGGTACTAGGGGATCTGCACCATGAAAGTGGGAGCAGGGCTTTACTCCCCCAATCCCCTAAGCCTCAGACACACGCCTAGTTGGTCACAGGCTAAGTGGTTAAGTTCAATGTATTAAGAGAAGAAGAAAAACCTAAGGAATGTTGTTTCCTTCCACGTGGAGTGATACCTCCATTTATCTGATTAAAACCTGAGCAGAAGGAGCCTTTCTCTTTGGGGAGCCGATGCTCTGCCCTAGTGGACAGAGACCACCCCAGCCCAATTCTGCCTGTAAGGGGAGTTAATCTGCCAGATTCTGGGTTTCGGTACCACGTAGTCTGTTTTATCAGCGAAGCAGATGACCTCTGTCTGTTGGCTCCCTAACTTTATTTTACCAGGTCCAGAAACTGAGTGGGGAGGACAAGTATTATCTATCAAGTCCCATAAATACTCCAGTAACAGTTATCTCTCAGGTTTGCAAATCTAAAGCAGGTCATGAAAGCTGCTTGTGGAGCGGAGAGGAGGAATAAACAAGGAGATTGGGGTTGCCACATACACACACATATAAAATACATAATATATATAAAATAGATAACTAGTAAGAATCTATTGTATAGCACAGGGAACTCTACTCAATATTCTGTAATGGCCTGTATGAGAAAAGAATCCAAAAAGGAGTGGGTATATGTGTATGTACAATATAACAGATTCACTTTGCTGTACGATATAACAGATTCACTTTCCTCCCCTATACTTAGGAAAGTCCAAGTAAAGCAATGTGAGCAGAAACAATGTAGTGTGTAGAAGAGATCACCTACGCAAGGTTCTGCTTTTTCTTTTCCCACGCATGGGATTCTCCAGACAAGAGTACTGGAGTGGGTTGCCATTTCCTTCTCCAGAGGATCTTCCCGATCCAGGGATAGAACCTGGGTCTCCCGCATTGTAGGCAGATGCTTTACCATGTGAGCCACCAGGGAAGTCCTATAATATATATAAAATAGATAACTAGTAAGAATCTACTGTATAGCACAGGGAACTCTACTCAGTACTCTGTAATGGCCTGTATGAGGAAAGAATCCAAAAAGGAGTGGATATATGTGTATGTACAACATAACAGATTCACTTTGCTGTACAGCAGAAAGTAACACAACACTCTAGATCATCACTCCAACAAAATTAATTCACAAAAAAACTGCTTAGAATTCTATAATGATTATTTGATATCTTCAAGATAAAATATAAGTTCCATGGACTTCCCTGGATGTCCAGTGGCTAAAATTTTGCCTTCCAGTGCAGGGTCTGTGGGTTTGATCCCAGGTCGGGGAGCTGAGATCCCGCATGCCTCACGGCCAAAAAACCAAAACACAAAACAAAAGCAATATTGTGTCACAAATTCAATAAAGACTTAAAAAGAAAATTCCATGGGTTCCCTTTCCTATATCAGCTCTCACCACTTTCTCAGCCCTCTTATATCAAAGGACTGGCAGTTCCCTGGTTGTGCCCTGAACCTTAATTGCCTCTATGATGTCAAGTGGGCCACTTCCCTGTCTTTTCCCCATTTTCCCCACGCTTGTCAAAATTTAATCATCCTTTGGTGATGGGGCACTGGTGGGGGCCCAGTGCAACCTGCCCTAAAATGCGCCTCCATGGCATATTGATTGTTTTGAATTAAAGTTACTTAAGAAATGGTCAATGCAAGAGGGACACTCTGACCCTCCTTTCTGTCTCCCTGAAAGCAGAAAATCAACCTTGCATAGGAAAGGTGCTCTCCCAGCATCTGGAGGTAAAAGGACACTCGAATCACAAGGGTGCCCACATCCTGCTGCTCACACTCAAGGATGCAAGGAGGTGATTACTCAGGAGAAAGGGCAGAGTGAAGAGGGAAGATGCTTTGTACAGCTTGTGTCATAGTGAGTATGAGATGACCTATTTTGCAACTCTTTTCTTTGTAGTCTTTATTTTCTTGTCATTTCATCTAAGCAGTTTTCTCTCTTGCTGTCTTTTCAACAAAAGCCTCATTCAGGCCATTGCATTATTGGTGATCCAAGAAGATGCGTCCTGCCCTTGGCAGAAGCCCATCTTGGTTTCATAAATCAAAGTCTAGAAAATTTGCTGCTACTGCTGCTGCCGAGTCGCTTCAGTCGTGTCCGACTCTGTGCAACCCCATAGACGACAGCCCATCAGGCTCCTCTGTCCAGGAAGTTTTCCAGGCAAGAGTACTGGAATGGATTGCCATTGCCACAAGGCTGTTAGGAATATCCAAATACCAAACTGTCATTTCTCAGTGGCCCCTAACACAGCAAATCAAACATTATAAAACAATTTTCACCTAATTGCATTATTAACCCCCTCCAAACACCAAAATATTGGTATCTTATTACATTAGGAATTTTTTTATCATAAATCAAAGTCTAGAAAATTTGCTGCTACTGCTGCTGCCGAGTCGCTTCAGTCGTGTCCGACTCTGTGCAACCCCATAGACGACAGCCCATCAGGCTCCTCTGTCCAGGAGGTTTTCCAGGCAAGAGTACTGGAATGGATTGCCATTGCCACAAGGCTGTTAGGAATATCCAAATACCAAACTGTCATTTCTCAGTGGCCCCTAACACAGCAAATCAAACATTATAAAACAATTTTCACCTAATTGCATTATTAACCCCCTCCAAACACCAAAATATTGGTATCTTATTACATTAGGAATTTTTTTAAATCTGAAATAAAAATTATTTAACACCTGGATAGTATTTGCTGCATCAAAATTTGGAATCTAAAGTTAGTGCTCTCATTAGAATGGAATCTTCTATACCTCTGCAATCCTCCAAAAGTGGAAGACAATGACAACACAGCAAGGCTTCTACTGTAAGAATACATACTATCTCCCTTCAGAGATTTTTAATTATAATTTTACTATTTTACCATTTTAACAGACTCATGTTTAACATAATAGCCTTGCAATGGATTGGGGTAATTCTTCCTTGAACCTTCATCCATATTTCAGGAAGTATGGAAGAAGATAAACCTGAAATGCTGTCCCTGAAATAAGCACTGCTACTTGCTATCCACAGAAGCGCGTAGTCCTGAACTAAGAGTTGTTTGCAACGATCTCTTCAAAGTTACCAAAAAAGATGTGATTATTTGATGAGGAAGATATCATGGGAGAATATTTGAAGTCAACTTATAATGATTTTCATTCCAGGAGATGGTGGCTTAGCCAGAGAGGAGAAGACATGAGATATTAGTGTCTTATCCAAGTATTCGAGTGAGGACACGTGGAAGAAGAGGGTTAGTCCCATCCACTTTTCCTTCTGAATGCTGATCACAGTCACACCACAAAGGAAGGCCCTGGGATAAAAACTTAGGTATTAAAATTTACATTTTCCTGCAATCTATTTGAGCCTAATGATTTTTTGTCTTTCTGCAGAAATATAAAAGCACATGAAGCACTTTGCATAGTGCCTGGGCCCAGTAAAAAAGTCACTAAGGGATAGCTGCTTTTATGTCATTAATTATCTGCCCTGGGAAAAGGAGGAAGTTTCCCCAAGCACTGCCACTCATGGTTCTATAACTAATGCTCCATCACCAGTGCCGCCTACGACAAAGAACTAGAACCCCAACCATGTCAGATTCAAAGAGATCAGGTCTGTGCAGAACAACGCACGTATAGCTTACACAGGGCTCCCTCCCCTCCTCTGTGTCCCTTCTTGGTGTAAACATCCCTCCAACTCCCTCTCCTCCAAAGTCCCCTCAACACTCAGTTCCCTAAGGCTCTCTATCTAGCCCGAATTTTCCTCCAGTAGAAAAAAATACCCAATAAGGAAGTAGTGACTTCATTCCTGAGCCCTCTGTATACAACCCCATAAATTATTTCTTTTTGATCAAAGTCTTAAAAATTTAATATGCCTCAGTTTATCATTTTACATGCAGAAAACATCAAAAATGAATAGAAAAGGCAGAGATATTCAATAAATGATGTTGGAAAAATTGCTTATTGATTTGAAAGCTAGTGGCAGTCTCCCAAACTTTTATTCCTCCAGTCTCTCTAAAGGGTTTTATTTGTTTCTAAATCCCTCTGTGTCTGAGGAACCTAAAGTAATATGTTTTCCTATCCGAATCAAAGCTGATATATTTCCAGGACCAAAAGAAGCTAAATAAAGTGCAAGTTTTAACAAAACATTTTCTTTTATCTGAAAATAAGGTACTATAGGAAACCGCAAGAGAGTTCCAGAAAAATATCTATTTCTGCTTTATTGACTAGGCCAAAGCCTTTGACTGTGTGGATAACAATAAACTGTGGAAAATTCTGAGAGAGAGGGGAATACCAGACCACCTGACCTGCCTCTTGAGAAACCTATATGCAGGTCAGGAAGCAACAGTTAGAACTGGACATGGAACAACAGACTGGTTCCAAATAGGAAAAGGAGTACGTCAAGGCTGTATATTGTCACCCTGCTTATTTAACTTCTGTGCAAAGTACATCATGAGAAATGCTGGGCTGGAAGAAATACAAGCTGGAATCAAGACTGCCGGGAGAAATATCAATAACCTCAGATATGCAGATGATACCACCCTTATGGCAGAAAGTGAAGAGGAACTAAAAAGCCTCTTGATGAAAGTGAAAGAGGAGAGTGAAAAAGTTGGCTTAAAGCTCAACATTCAGAAAACGAAGATCATGGCATCCGGTCCCATCAGAGGAGAGTGAAAAAAATGGCTTAAAGCTCAACATTCAGAAAATGAAGATCATAGCATCTGGTCCCATCACTTCATGGGAAATAGATGAGGAAACAGTGGAAACCATGTCAGCCTTTATTTTTTGGGGCTCCAAAATCACTGCAGATGGTGACTGCAGCCATGAAATTAAAAGACGCTTATTCCTTGGAAGAAAAGTTATGACCAACCTAGATGGCATATTCAAAAGCAGAGACATTAATTTGCTGACTAAGGTTTGTCTAGTCAAGGCTATGGTTTTTCCTGTGGTCATGTATGGATGTGGGAGTTGGACTGTGAAGAAGGCTGAGCACTGAAGAATTGCTGCTTTTGAACTGTGGTGTTGGAGAAGACTCTTGAGAGTCCCTTGGACTGCAAGGAGATCCAACCAGTCCATTCTGAAGGAGATCAACCCTGGGATTTGTTTGGAAGGAATGATGCTAAAGCTGAAACTTCAGTACTCTGGCCACCTCATGCGAAGAGTTGGCTCATTGGAAAAGATCTTGATGCTGGGAGGGATTGGGGGCAGGAGGAGAAGGGGACGACAAGGATGAGATGGATGGATGGCATCAGGGACTTGATGGACGTGAATCTGAGTGAACTCCGAGGGATGGTGATGAACAGGGAGGCCTGTCGTGCTGCGATTCATGGGGTCGCAAAGAGTCAAACACGACTGAACTGAACTGAACTCCAAGGCACCCAGAGCCGTGTGGCCCCAGAGGTGATAAATTAGAAGCTGAATGATGCTCTCATGCTCTTTCCTTCTTGTTTCATCATGTTTGGAGTTGACTTTTGTAGTCAGGCTTTTAAGTGATCAGAGTTCTAAAAAGAAAACCCTCTAACATCAGAAGCAGAGAAAGAGTAATTTCTTTTTACATGCTTTTTCAAAGCAGGGAAGTGAACTCTTTCTAGGCTTTATAGACAGCTGTGTACATTTAAAATTTACATATAAGAATAATCTTCTTGAAGAAGGAAGCTCAAATGGCTTACTTTGTGCCCTTATACTCCCCTTGCCTCTTGTTTAATTTATGATCCTTTTGATAAAGTACATCATACCCACTATACATGGGAGGATCAGAGTACAGTTGTCTTGCCTCAACCAATTAAATCCTGCGCAGTTAAATACTAACTCATCACATTCTCTATAGTAAATCAGAGTAATGCTCATTTATACTGCCTTTATGTTAATTACAATAATTACAATGGGTCAAATGACCAGAAGAGTACAAATATAGTGATTATTACAGAAATGTTAGGTCCTTCCTATATATTATCTTGCTATGATATATGACATCAGGCTAGGAATAAAGAAAACATGAGTTAATCAACTAAGGGTACATTATGACTTGTTTGATATTTGGAAAGATAAGCCCAATAACTTTTTCTAACAAATTTATGTTGAAAACAAACAAACAAAAAATGATAGAACCAATACCTGAAAGAGTTTAAAATGACTTCAGGTACTCTTTTCCATCATTACCAGTTTTGTTTTCCAACCATCAAGGTATCAAAATTTATCTCTAGTTTTGATGACTTTGTAAAATACTATAGAAATGTTATTATAATTCCCCTTGCTTTAGCATAAAATGATATTTTACTTTTCTTCATCTCAATGAGATTTAAACATTTTAGTACATATTTTTGTTGTTCATTCCCTCAGTTGTATGAGTGCATCACATCAGGCTTCCTGTCCTTCATTATGTTCCAGAGTTTGCTCAAATCTGTGTCCACTGAATTGCTAATGCCATCCAACCCTCTCATCCTCTGTTAACCTCTTCTCCTCCTGCCATCAATATTTCCTAGTACCGGGGTCTTTTCCAATGAATTGACTCTTTGCATCAGGTGGCCAAAGGATTGGAGTTTGGCTTCAGCATCAGTCCTTCCAAAGAATATTCAGGGTTAATTTCCTTTAGGATTGACTGACTTGATCTCTCTGTTGAAGGGACTCTCAAGAGTCTTCCCCAGCACCACAATTCAAAAGCATCAGTTCTTACAAATTCAGCCTTCTTTATGGTCCAGTTCTCACATTCACACATGATTACTGAAAAAACCTAGCTTTGACTATACAGACCTTTGTCAGCAAAGAGATGTTTCTACTTTTTAAAACACTGTCTAGGTTTTTTGGTAGCTTCTCTTTCAAGGAGCAAGTGTCTTTTAATTTCATGGCTGTAGCCACCATCTGCAGTGATTTTGGAGCCCAAGAAAATAAAGTCTGTCACTGTTTCCATTTTTTCCCCATCTCTTTGCCATGAACTGATGGGATGAAATGCCATGATCTTAGTTTTCTGAATGTTGAATTTTAAGCCAGCTTTCTTCACTCTGCTATTTCACCTTCATAAGGAGGCTCTTTAGTTCCTTTTTACTTTCTGCCATAAGGGTAATGTCATCTGCATATCTGAGGTTATTTATATTTCTCTCGGCAATCTTAATTCCAGCTTGAGCTTCATCCAGCCTGGTATTTCACATGATGTACTCTGTACATAAGTTAAATAAGCAGGGTGACGATATACATTAATTAATCAATATATGTTACACTGCCCCTCTCTTATTTTTAGAGTCCTAATGACTGAGTTTCTGTCTGCTGTATAATAGGAGAACAACTGAGGCAAAAAGAAGGTTCCCTGACAGTGTTCCATTTCCTGGATGCGTGCTTAGCCGTGCAGTCATGTCTGACTCTTTGCGACCCCGTGGACTATAGCCCACCAAACTCCTCTGTCCGTGGGATTCTCCAGGCAAGAATGCTGGAGTGGGTTGCGGTGCCCTCCTCCAGGAAATCTGTCAACCCAAGGCTGGAAGCTGCATCTCTTATGTTTCCTGGATTGGCAAGCAGGTTCTTTACCACTACTGCCACCTGAGACCTTTTTTCTAATAATGTTCTCAGAGAAGAACTTTTTTTAGAATTGTCCAGCCATTTACCATTTCAAAAAATTTTTCCCACATTTAAGAAATACCAAGTATGTAATTGTGATAGATTTACATGTGTAAAAGTTAAATCTGAGTAATTTCTGGTATAAATGAGATTGTGAAATGGTCCACTCACCTGAATTTATGTAATACTAGGAGAAGAGCACATACACGCCAATATTCCTCTTCATGGGAAATAGATGGGGAAACAGTGGAAACAGTGTCAGACTTTATTTTTTGAGGCTCCAAAATCACTGCAAATGGTGACTGTGGCCATGAAATTAAAAGACACTTACTCCTTGGAAGGAAAGTTATGACCAACCTAGATGGCATATTGAAAAGCAGAGACATTACTTTGCCAACAAAGGTTTGTCTAGTCAAGGTTATGGTTTTTCCTATGGTCATGTATGGATGTGAGAGTTGGACTGTGAAGAAGGCTGAGCAACGAAGAATTGATGCTTTTGAACTGCGATGTTGAAAAAGACTCTTGAAAGTCTCTTGGACTATAAGAAGATCCAATCAGTTCATTCTGAAAGAGATCAGCCCTGGGGTTTCTTTGGAAGGAAGGATATTAAAGCTGAAACTCCAGTACTTTGACCACCTGATGAGAAGAGTTGACTCATTGGAAAAGACTCTGATGCTGGGAGGGATTAGGGGCAGGAGGAGAAGGGGACGACAGAGGATGAGATGGCTGGATGGCATCACTGACTCGATGGACGTGAGTCTGAGTGAACTCTGGGAGCTGGTGATGGACAGGGAGGCCTCACATGCTGTGATTCATGGGGTTGCAAAGAGTCAGACATGACTGAACGACTGAACTGAACTAAACTGGACTGAAGAGAAGAGCACACACATGCCAATATTCTTTGTGTTTCTGTACATATTTTTGCTGGCTTAAAGTTTATCTTTCTAATCCAAACAAACAGAAATTCTGTGTTTTATCTGGTCTTAATACTTCCATCTAACTAGTGTTTGTAAAATGCCAGTTCTGCCATGTCATCTGTACTGTGTATGTTTTTTTGTTTGTTTGTTTTTTAAAACTGACTTTTAAAAAAGTTTTAGGTTTACGCTGAAAGTGAGGGGAAGGTACAGATGTTTCTCATATGCTCTCTGCCTTACACGTGCACAGCCTTCCCATCATCAATGTCACTCACCATAGTGGTGCATTTGCTACAACTGATGGGCCTACACTGATGCAACATATCCGTCTAAGTCCACACTTTACCTTAGGGTCCACTCCTGGTTTGCACATTCTATGTATTTGGACAAAGGTGTAATGACAGGCATTCATCATTTGTGATGCCACGCAGAGTATTTTCAGAGATACTAAAAACTCTGTGTGCTCTACCTAATCACTCCCTTCCTCCCTCAGCTTCTATTTTTAACAAAATCTATAAATGTAAGTATAGAAGTACTTCACAGAGTTGCCCATGAAGAGTAACTATAAATCGTTAGGCACACTCTGGGCATTTAACAATGAAGTTGTTGTTATTATTATTGTTATTGTTATTCAATAAGCAAAATTGATCAGTCTGTAGAAGATATTCCAGCTTACAGCATTTAATGTCCCTCACCAGATGGGAATCAGAGAAAGAGGGAGTTGGGGATAGAACTGAAGATTGATAATATTGTAAAGGATCTGAGAAATCACCCAATCTGTCTAATCTGAGCTCCTTTAATCAGATAAAGAAACTGAAACACAAACTTGCTAAGTGTCTTATTCTAAATATTGTATAGAAAAATATTACTTAAAATTCCTTTCATATACGAACACATTATAATAACACTAAAATATCAATATTTTAAATTATTAAAATACTATGTCTATCATCATAGAGATGATCAGTGAGAAATAGGACCAAAATTTAGTCCTTGAATCTTTCACTTCAGATTTTTTTGCACACAAATAAAACTTCTTAAATAGGCATAATAACTTAACATTCCCAAACTATGAACACCTATCCTCTCATATAGAGCTTTGTGAATTTAAATGCATGAATAAATTTTGTTCAAATAGTTTAAAATTCATACCCACCGAAAGAATGTATAATGTATTCTCCTAGGAATGTGTTCTAGAGAAAGGGAAACTCGTGTCAACCAATATTTTGGCAAATTTAGGAAGAAAATACTTGCTCCTATTTTTTCATGACATACACTTGTATCATAAATGCATTTGGGAGATTTGAATTGACAAACTCACATTTTCAGTTCCCTAAAATAAAACTCTGATAGAGTAAAGTAGAAATCATTAGACCATGCAATTTGTTTCCATGATCTTTCATTCAAACTTAGTGTTCCTGTAAATCTGCATTGCATTTGAAGATTCATTGTGTGGGGCTTAGAATAAGCTATGTGTATAACTGAGGAGCAGAGTTTTTCACAAGCATTTCCTGAGGTAACTGATAGACTTAGTGCCATCTGAGATGTATCTTGGGTGCAATCAACAGTCTTAGGACTGAAAGGGGGGGGGGATTTATACCTTTCATTATTGTTAAATGGTAGAACATTTTCTGTATAAAATTATCTGCTAATATGCATGCGTGTGTGTTAAGTTCCTTCAGTTGTGCCTGCCTCTTTGAGACCCTATGGATGTGTAGCCCATAAGGCTCCTTTGTCCATGATTCTCCAGACAAGAATATTGGAGTGGGTTGCCATGCCCGTCTCCAGGGGATCTTCTCAACCCAGGGATCTAACTCTAAATCCTGCATTGGCAGGTGAGTTCTTTGCCACTAATGAAGCCTGTGAAGTTAATATGCTTAGCACTGTCTAAGCATCGGCGGGTTTCCAATGTGGCCCTAGCAGGAAAGAAAAGTGAAAGTGAAAGTTGCTCAGTCATATCCAATTGTTTGCCCCCATGGACTATAGTTCTTTGGGCCAGAATACTGGAGTGGGGAGTCCTTCCCTTCTCCAAGAGATCTTCCCAAAGGGATTGAATCCAGGTCTCTCGCATGGCAGGAAGATTCTCTACTCACTGAGCTATCAGGGAGGCCCCAGTGGTAAAAAAACCCACCTGCAATACAGGAGATGCAAGAGACACAGGTTTGATCTCCGGGTCAGGAAGATCCCCTGAAGGAGAGTACAGCAACCCACTCCAGTATTCTTGCCTGGAGAATCCCATGGACAGAGGAGCCTGGTGGGTTGCAGTGCACAAGGTCACACAGAGTCAGACATGTCAGAAGCGACTTAATATGCTTGCATCTAAGTATCCAGAAAAGCAGAAAAAACCCTTGAGAAATGTAGCATTCTTTGGGATTGGAATGAAAACTTACCTTTTCCAGTCTTGTAGCCACTGCTGAGTTTTCAAAATTTGCTGGCATATTGAGTGCAGCACTTTCACAGCATCATCTTTAAGCATTTGAAATACCTCAACTGAAATTCTATCACCTCCACTAGCTGTGTTCTTAATGATGCTTCCTGAGTCCTGCTTGACTTCACGTTGCAGGATGTCTGGCTCTAAGTGAGTGTGAGTGATCACACCATTGTGATTATCTGGGTCATGAAGATATTTTTTTGTACAGTTCGCCTATGTATTCTTGCCACCTCTTCTTATTATCTTCTGTTTCTGTTAGGTCCATACCATTTCTGTCCTTCTTTGTGGCTATGTTTGCATGAAATGTTCCCTTGGTATTTCCAATTTTCTCAAAGATATCTCTAATCTTTCCCATTCCATTGTTTTCCTCTATTTCTTTGCATTGATCACTGAGGAAGGCTTTCTTATCTCTCCTTTCTATTCTTTGAAACTCTGCATTTAAATGGGTATATCTTTCCTTTCTCCTTTGCTTTTCACTTCTCTTCTTTTCACAGCTATTTGTAAGGCCTCCTCAGACAGCCATTTCGCTTTTTTGCATTTCTTTTACTTGAAGAAAAACCTTATGGCAAAAAGTGAAGAAGAACTAAAGAGCCTTTTGATGAAAGTGAAAGAGGAGAGTGAAAAAGTTGGCTTAAAGCTCAACATTCAGAAAACTAGGATCATGGCATCCGGCCCCATTACTTTGTGGCAAATGATGGGGAAACAGTGGAAACAGTGGCAGACTTTATTTTTCTGCTCCAAAATCACTGTAGATGGTGATTGCAGCCATGAAATTAAAAGACACTTATTCCTTGGAAGGAAAGTTATGACCAACCTAGACAGCATATTAATAAACAGAGATATTACTTTGTCAACAAAGGTCTGTCTAGTCAAGGCTATGGTTTTTCATGTATGGATGTGAGAGTTGGACTATAAAGAAAGCTGAGCACCAAACAATTGATGTTTTTGAACTGTGGTGTTGGAGAAGACTCTTGAGAGGCCCTTGGACTGCAAGGAGATCCAACCAGTCCATCCTGGAATCCATCTCCATAAAGGAGATCAGTCCTGTGTATTCATTGGAAGGACTGATGTTGAAGCTGAAACGCCAATACTTTGATCACCTCGTGCAAAGAGCTGACTCATTTGAAAAGACCCTGATGCTGGGAAAGATTGAGGGCAGGAGGAGAAGGGGATGACAGAGGATGAGATGGTTGGATGGCATCACCGACTCAATGGACATGGGTTTGGGTGGATTCTGGGAGTTGGTGATGGACAGGAAGGCCTGGTGTGCTGGGGTTCATGGGATCACCAATATTCAGACATGACTGAGCGACTGAACTGATGTGTACCTTGCTTGCCTTTGATGTGTCCCAGCTTTTTTCTTCAAATAAACCTGCTAATAGAAAAGCAGAATAAATAAAATTGAGGACTCTGGATGTTATGCCAAATACAAATGGACACTTGCCATTTACCTCTACAATGAATAAACTGTGAGCTGCTGCAGCTGCTGACCTTCAACACTCCCTGAAAGCAGTTCAGGCAGAGATCAGGAACGAGGCACTCTGTGCTCTGAGAAAATCTGGCAAGTCTTCAAACAGATAATTTCAGAAGAAGTTTTTCTGAGATTGATTCTTGCATTTCCTCATATCTAGAAAAGCATTAAAATCCTTCATGGTGACATCCGGTCCTCATGACTACCAGTAATTTTCATGAGACTAGCAGCAAAATCCAGCAAACAAACAAACAAACAAACAAACAAACAAACATGGGCTAGGTTACATGCCCTTCATCAAAACCACATATATGCAGCGCTTTCCCCCTACCTCTTTGGGAAAGGTTTTCAGAGCTATCTGAAATGCTGTCTATAGGCATTAGTCTATGGAGTACAGTTCTCATTTTGCCCAGAATAACTGACAGCTCTCACATTGTCCTTTTTTGTTTTCCAGTCAGTAGTTAACTCACACATAAATTCTCATAATCTATGAAAACTGGAATTTCACAAAGATGAATCAGTCTACCATACAAATGCATATGTGAGAATGACTCTAATTAGAAAATAACCAAAAAAAGAATTCAAGAAAGGTGTATTTTATTTTATTTTTTAATTTTATTTATTTTAAGTTTTACTTTATTTTACTTTACAATCCTGTATTGGTTTTGCCATACATTGATATGAATCCACCACGGGTGCACATGCGCTCCCCATGTGTGTGTGTGTGTGTTTGTGGGAGAGATCAATATGGAAAAAAATATGAAGAATAATCTTTTAAAATATATATGCATAATTATAGACAATATATTTCCCCATAGATGCATACAAATGTAATAAGTACAATATATTATAAATTAATGACAATGATTTTGTCAAGAGAAAAAAAAAAGGCCTGAAAAAGTGAGAAAAGGGAATTTCTACTTGTTGGAGAAGACTCTTGAGAGTACCTTGGACTGCAAGGAGATCCAACCAGTCCATTCTGAAGGAGATCAGCCCTGAGATTTCTTTGGAAGGAATGATGCTAAAGCTGAAACTCCAGTACTTTGGCCACCTCATGAGAAGAGTTGACTCATTGGAAAGACTCTGATGCTGGGAGGGATTAGGGGCAGGAGGAGAAGGGGACGACAGAGGATGAGATGGCTGGATTGCATCACTGACTCAATAGACAGGAGTCTGAGTGAACTCCGGGAGTTGGTGATGGACAGAGAGGCTTGGCGTGCTGCAATTCATGGGGTCGCAAAGAGTCGGACACGACTGAGCTACTGAACTGAACTGAACTGACCTGTTACTTTACTTTGTGTAAAAACATATGAAGCAAATAACTTTGTTAGCCAGATTCTAGAAAAATTGATAAAGATGATCTGTTTTTGAGGTCCTTCCTTTTCAGTTTGAGTGAAGATATAAAGCTCCATGCCTTTTTTTTTTCCATTAGCAAGAAATTTTCCTATGGTTTTCTTTTTGAATTTTAATTTTTGAAAGTAATCAACTAGAGAAATCTCTTCGTTGTCTGTCTGTTTGTCTATCATCTCTGTCATCATTTACTTTTATCTGTCTATTCACTTATTTAATGCATTTTTACATGTAAGCTTTTATTCTTTTAAATTTTGTCTGTCTTTCTTCTCTTGGGGCATAGAGCAGTTCTTCATTTACTTATAAAGCAGAACCAATTCAGCTTTCTTGAGGGAGAAAAAAACCCAAAGGTATGTTGGAATGGGTGTCACTTTCACATCACCCACATCTCAGTGGATGAGCTGAAGGCATAAGACCTAAAAGACCTAATTCAATAGTTCTTATTGTCACTAGAGGCATTGTTGAAAATTATTTCTTTTTGAGTTATTTATATCAAGAATAAGTAAATAGGAAGTCTACACACACACACACACACACACACACACACATACATACTACACAATTGTTTATCTAGACAATATTAAGTTAAAGATTAAAGAGATCAGTTGATCCCAAGATGGTCTTTTACTTTTAATAATCTATGTGGCTGAAATCCTTATAACTGAAGGATCCGATCATTTAATCTAACAAACTTCTTTTAACAAATGAATATGATTAAATGACTTAATACAGCTGAAGTAAGCTATTTACATGATAGAATGAATGGTATAATTTAGATCAGGGGCCCCCAGTGTACAGGATCTGAAGCCTGATGATCTGAGATGGAGCTGATGTAATAATAATAAAATAAAGTGTGCAATAAATGTAATGCACTTGAATCATCTTCAAATCACCCTCCTCCCCATCTATGGAAAAATGGTCTTCCACTAAACTTGTCCCTGGTTCCAAAAAGGTTGGGGACCACTGATTGAGATCATATTTTCTGAATGAAATAGATGAGATTAGCCACCCTGTGGGGATGGGATATGTGAGAGGGAAGACAAAGACAATGAGAAGGAAAGTGACTTTGTTCAAGTGTTTAATCTTGTCTTATTTTATAAATACCCCACCTCATCTCAGCACTTTAAAATCTGATAAGAAATAATAACCTTGAAGGATAATTTGAGGAGAGTATTTGAAATCAGGTCTGCCTTCCTGAGCCCAGAGTAATTAACGAAACTTTAGGACAATAGTTCTCAAAGTGTGGTCTCTGGAACAGCAATATTGGCATAACTGAAAATTTGTTGTTGTTGTTGTTGTTGTTGTTGTTGTTGTTCAGTCACTAAGTCATGTCCAACTCTTTGTGTCCCTATGGACTTCAGTACACCTGGCTCTCCTGTCCTTCCCTATCTACTAGAGTTTGCTTGGATTCATGTTTATTAAATTGGTGATGCTATCTAACCATCTCATCCTCTGCCACCTTCTTCCCTTTTACCCTCAATCTTTCTCAACATTGGGTCTGAGAGTCATCAGGGAGCTGACTCTTTGCATCATCAGGCCAAATTATTGGAGCTTCAGCATCAGTCCTTTAGTGAATATTCATCAGCACCACCTTTCTACATTTCATATATATGTGCTACTATACAATATTTGTCTTTCTCTTTCTGACTTACTTCACTTTGTATAAAAACTCTAGGTTCATTCACCTCATTGAAACCAACTAAAATTTCTTTTAGGACTGACTGGTTTGATCCCCTTGCAGTCCAAAGGACTCTCGAGAGTCTTCTCCAGCCCTGTAACTTGAAAGCATAAATTTTTTGGCACTCAATCTTTTTTATTGTCCAGCTCTCACATCTGGAAAAAGCTTAACTTTGACTATATGGATTTTAGTCAGCAAAATAATGTCAGATACCAATTTTCTCTTCAAGAAAGGAAACCTATTAGAAATGCAAATTCTTGATCCAGAGTCTCTGGGAAAGACCTAGCAATTTATGTTTTACCAAGATGATGCAGATATTAAGCTCAAATTTGAAAACCAGTTGTATAGTGTGGTCGGCTATTGGTGGGAAGATTTGAGTGCATGGGTGCTAAGTCGTTTCAGTCATGTCTGACTCTTTGCAACTGTATGAGCTATAGCCCACCAGGTTCCTTTCTCCATGGAATTCTCCAGGCAAGAATACTGCAGTGGGTTGTCATTGCTTTCTCTAAGGTGTCTTCTCAACCCAGGGGGTCTAACCGGGGTCTCCTGCATTGCAGGCAGATTCTTTACTGTCTGAACCACCAGGGAAGCCCTTGAGTGCATAGTAGACTATAAATAGTAAAAAGGAATTTTGTATTGAGATCAGAAGACAGAGGACATACTGAAACGTAAGAGGCAAGGTGTAAGGGAGGTGGGTGTGTATGTATTTTGTTTTCGACTGTAGGGCCTAGTAATAGGAAAAAAATAACCAATCTTTGTGAATATCCTAGATCTGCCTGCTTTTGTTGCATTATCAGACTGTTTATCCCATTTTTGTGTTCATTTTTGTGATATGATAATTACATATGTTGTTTAGGAAATAAAAATTAAATCATAATTTTAAGTTGAATTGTTTTAAAGATTCATAATTTGAGGTGAATGTAAAATGCAATTGGTGCCTCTTAGGGAATCTTTTTTCTTCCTTTGTTCTAGCCCAAGACATGCATATCAATGAATTTTTACTGATGTAGTCAAAATTTTGAAAGTGATTGTGGATATGTATCTGTGAATACTGAGTGAGAAGTGCAGCATATTAAAAAGCAAAGATATTTCTTTGCCAACAAAGGTCCACATAGTCATATATGGATATGAGACTTGGACCATAAAGAAAGCTGAGCACCAAAGAACTGATGCTTTTGAACCGTGGTGTTGAGAGTTCCTTGGACTGCAAGATCAAACAGTTAATCATAAAGGAAATCAGTCCTGAATATTCACTGGAAGGACTGATGCTGAAGCTGAAACTTAAATACTTGGCCACCTGATGTGAAGGACTGACTCACTAGAAAAGACCCTGATGCTGGGAAAGTTTAAGGGCAGGAGGAGAAAGGGACGACAGAGAATGAAATTGTCAGATGGCATCACTCATGACTGGACATGAGTTTAAGCAAGCTCAGGGAATCAGTGATGGACAGGGAAGCCTAGCATGCATCAGTCCGTGATGTTGCAAAGAGCTGGACATAACTGAGTAACTGAACTGAACTGAACAGATTTTATTTTCATTTACTTTTAACTATGAATGAAACAAAAGATAAACCATTAAAATGCTATAAGACTGTTTAAATGTTCTTTCAAATTAAAAGGAGTCATCCCATTACACTAAGAAATGTAATAAGAAATGTGTTATGAACAAAATGAACTGCATATGGCAATACTATCCATTAGCCAAACATAATGCATAAGGCTAATAGGTCTGTTTGATGTGGTGGAATACAACTGCTGCAGTAGTTTATATTAACTTAAATTGCGATTTTGTCATTTAAGAATATTACTGGCCTTGCAAAAATCTGTAGCTCTATTTTTATTCCCCAAGTGTAAATGTTACTAAGAACAAGGATGAGCCTAGTGAATCATTAGAATGGTTGATGAAAAATCATGAAGAAATATTCATGTATTTGATGAATGACAGATAAAGAAAAGGCTAAATTCAAGCTTCTGTAATGACTTTCAATATTTTTTGGTTACTAATATTCCCTGTATCACCCTTAATGTGGTTTTGAAGCTGATAATGTTATGGAAGTATATTTGTTCACTGATACATATTTTTTTAATCTACTCATAAGTTCAATCCAGCTATTTCACAGGTCTCCAGGAGTTTTCAGAATCATTGGTCTGGGTACAATATGAAAAAGATAATGTATTTCTTCTGAAAATTTAATTCTCATCAAAATCAGATGGGAAAAAAAAGTTATAGGAGAGGAAACTGAATATTTAAATTTTTTGTAAAACTGGCTCAAAAGCTGGGTTGAACTTACAACTAATTTCAATTTCTTTTTATGTATAGTTAATCTATCCTCAGGGTAATTTACTTGAGACAAAAGCATTCTTTTCCTTGACTTGGCTCTTAGAACTTATTTTTGTCAAGTACATTTCTTGTTACCAACGTCAACTATTAATTGGCAGACAAAGTGTAAAATACTTGATGAAAATGTATTAGAATTTGCTGAGTTGATCGTATAAAAATTTCACTCTGGTATCATTGAAAACACTTAATGTATCTGCTGGAATCCTGTTTTTAAATGAAAGGAAACTGAGTTCTTTGTGGAACTTGAATGTATTTTTAATCTTCTTCCGTGGCTTTTTCACTTTTGAGATAGAGATATTTGAAACAGCCTTAGGCTTCCAAAAGCAGCAGCTCTCTGAAAGAAATATTGTATTCTAGACTCTCCACTATTAAACTATTTAGCTAAACTGTTGGAAATTCTTAAACAAAAGTCAGCATAAGCATAATAAAAATACAATTTGAAAATCACCCTAAATGAGAAGTGAAAGGGTACCCTTAATAAACTATAGTTAACATTTTTTGTCAATTATGTTCTGGATGATTTACAAAGCCAAAAAGTTTTTTGTTAGCTATAGACAGCGCAAGGTCAGGCTTGGAGAAGAAATGGTTATATTTGAAAATCTTCCTTGAAAGAGCAATTTGTATTTCTCTGGAAACAATGGATTTGCAATGGTAAAGTGTCTGGCCTCAGGATGGAAGAAGAGGAGAATGAAATAGAAGTGTTGGTTTTTTTTTTTTTTTAATTTTTAAATGGAGGATAATTGCTTTACAATATTGTGATGATTTCCTGCCTTACATCAACATGAACCAGCCATACGGATATGTGTGTGTGTATATATATATATATATATATATAAGCGGATTTGGGAGAGATGGCTTATCTCCCAAGCAACCCGCTCTTCAGACCTTACTGGTCCTGCCTAGATTGGATTGGCTTTATTCTGCCTCCTGGACACATCTTGTTCCAGTCCCCCTGCCTCACATTTTGTTTCCCAGCTACAATCACTTACATTCTTTTTTTTTTTTTTCCATTTTTTTTTTCCACATGTCTTGGCAAAACTTGCGGCTCTGCCTAGAATGAGTCCCGTCCTAAAACCCACTGCACTCCGTTGTATTAATCTGTACTCTGTTTTCAGATTGCACTTAGTCATCACTTTCTCAGGGGTACATCACTAAAAAGATAAGTTCCCTCTGTAATATATTCTCAGAGCAGCACATGCATTTAACTATAACAAAACATTACTTTTATTTCTGTGCTTCTTTTATTAATGTGTCTGCCCAGTAATGATGTAAAGCTGAGTGTTGGACTACATTTATTTTGTGCTTCCAGCACCTCACTGAATTCAAGAACCTCTACTAAGAAGGAAAGGAGAGGGTGGGTGGGAGGAATTTGTAGATTTAGATTGACATATATACACTATTGATAGTATGCATAAGATAGATGACTAATGAGAACATACTGTATAAAACAGGGAACTCTACTTAATTCACTATGGTGACCTAAACGGTAAGGGAATCCAAAAGGGAGGGAATATATTAATATGTATATGTATGGCAGACTCTTTTTGCTGTACAGTAGAAATTAACACAATACTGTAAAGCAAGTATATTCCAATAAAAATTAGTTTAAAAAATTCCACTGTTACTTGAAGCCCCAATTTACTATCTGGCGTCTGCCACTCCTGCCAGGCTGAGAGGATAGTAAAGGACCAAGAATAAAGAACCATCTGTTTCCAGGTACCAGAGTGACTCCACACATAAACAGCAGCTTCAATTCTTTCTCTATAGACATCTCTGAGTATGTTTTTAAAATTAACTTGAAGCGATTTTTAGAATTTTGTTTTATTTTTTTCCTGTGCTGGGTCTTCATTGCTTTGAGGGCCTTTTTCTGATTGCTGTGAAGGGGGCCCACGCTCCAGCTGTGATGCAAAGGCTCTGCTGTAGAGCATGGGCTCCAGGGTGTGTGGTCTTCACTATTGTGGCTCCCAGCACAGGCTCATTAGTTGTGGTGCAAGAGTTTGTGCCACAGTATGTGAGATCTTCCCGGATCGGGGATTGTACCCATGTCCCCTGCCTTGGCAGGTGGATTCTCCGCTACTGAGCCACCAGTGAAGCTCTGAGTAACTTTAGATTTGTCTAAAAGTCACAAAGACAGTATAGAGTTCCCATACCCCTGCACCCGATTTATTCTGTTATTAAAATCTCACAGTGGTACAGTCTGTTATAGCTAATGAAACACTATTGACATGTTGTTAGTTGAAGTCCATGCTTTGTTAATATTTCTTTAGTTTTTATCTAATGTCTCTATTTTATTTGTTCTAGTATCCCATCCAAGATAACAGTCATCGTGTCTTCTAAGTATCCAGTAGCTGAGAATATTTCTGTTTTTGTTTATGCTAGCATTGATAGTTTTAAGGAGTAGTGGTTAGGTATTTTATATAATGTCTTTCAGTTTGGGCTCATCTGATGGTTTGTTTTCTCCAAGTTATACTAGAGCTGTGGGTTTTGGGGAGGAAGATCACAGAGATGAAGTGCATTCTTATATTAAGGACACATGTTGTCAACATAACTTATCACTAGTGATGTTAAGTCTGATCACCTGGCTGAGGTTTTCCTACTGTGCAGTTACTTTTTTCTCTCTGTTCTATACAACATTTTTTAGAAGGAAGTCACTATGTGCAATCCACACTTAAGGGGTCAAAAATTAAGCTTCACCTACTTGCAAGTTGAATATATAAATCATTTGAAATTCTTATGCATAAAATATGTGTCTCTTTGTTTTATTTTATTCAGTCATTTATATATGTTGGTGTGGATTCATGCATTTTCACTTGTTTTCATTATGGGGAACAAATTTTATTTTTTACTAAGATCAAAAGAGTTAATAGGGACATCCTTATATGTACTCAAGACTAACATTCCAAATACCTCCTTGGTCCACAGTATCATAGCACCTTAACTCTGTTCAATATAACTTCACAGCACATGAGAACATACTAAGACATACTGACTTCAGCTCATAAAATATGTATAATTCATTTCTCCATACTGAAAATAAGTTTTTAAGTCCCTTCTTTTCTTTTTCTTTGATTTTTTCCATTGCTGAACAGCAAACTTCCCCTAAACTTAGTGACATACATCAACCACTTATATGCTCCTGAATTCTGTCGATTTGGAATTTCAGTGGGGGCACAGAGGAGATGAATTTTTTCTTCTCTCCTACACCTGCGATCTCAGTTGGATGATTCAAAGGCTCAGCGGGGAGGGGGTAACCCCATATCAGTGGGTTGGGATCACTTGAAGCCTTGTTCACTTACATGTTTAACAATTTATGCTGATTGTTATTTGGGAACTAAACTGAGTCTGCCGTTCAGAACAACTACGTTTTGCATCTTTATGTAGTCTGGGATTTCTCATAATGGTGACTGGATTACAAAAATGAGATTATCATAGAGAGAGACAGGAGTGGTGCCACCTTTCATGACCTAGCCATGGCTGTTGTTTGTAATTTCTTTCCCTGTGATACCCTACCAGTTGATACACTATCACATGTACACCCAGCGTCTAGAGGAGGAAACACTGATTTAATTTCTTGACGGACATGGAAAGGTCCTGGAGAAGCATGCTGGATAATTCATAGGCTTGTAGCCATTTTGAAAAATAAAATCTACTACCCTTTTTTGTAAATGTAAATATAGATAGATAGATAGATAGATATAGATATAATAGATAGATATAGATATAGTAAAGCGACTATCCTCCAATCAAATATATATATATACAATGTTGTGTTTCTTTGTGCCATACATCAACATGAATCACCCATGGATATGCATATACCCCCTTCCTCCTGAACCTCCCATCCACCTCCCACCTCATTCCACCCCTCCAGATTGTCACAGAGCACTGACTTCAGCTCCCTGTGTCATATGGCAAATTCCCACTGGCTAATTATATGTTTCAGTGTTATTCTCTGAATCCGTTCCTCCGTTTCCTTCTCCTGCTGTATGCATGTCTTTTATCTATATCTGCATCTCTGTTGCTGTCTTGTAGGTAAGTTCATCAGTACTATCTTTCTAGATGCCATACATATGTATTAATATATTATATTTGTCTTTTTCTTTCTGACTTACTTCACATTTTATAATAGGCTCTAGGTTCATCCACTTCATTAGAACCAAATCAAATGAATTCCTTTTTATAGCTGAGTAAAGAAATAAAGAAAAATGACAGAATGGGAAAAACTAGAGATCTCTTCAGGAAAATTAGAGATACCAAAGGAACATTTCATGCAAAGATGGGTTCAATAAAGGACAGAAATGTGATGGACCTAACAGAAGCAGAGGATATTAAGAAGAGGTGGCAAGAACACACAGAAGTGTACAAAAAAGATCTTCACGACCCAGATAATTACGATGGTGTGATCAATCACCTAGAGCCACACATCCTAGAATGTGAAGTCAAGTGGGCCTTAGAAAGCATCACTACGAACAAAACTAGAGGAGGTGGTGGAATTCCAGTTAAGCTATGTCAAATCCTGGAAGATGATGCTATGGAAGTGCTGCACTCAATATGCCAGCAAATTTGGAAAACTCAGCAGTGGCCACAGGACTGGAAATGGTCAGTTTTTATTCCAATTCCAAAGAAAGGCAATGCCAAAGAACGCTCAAACTACCACACAATTGCACTCATCTCACATGCTGGTAAAGTAATGCTCAAAATCCTCCAGGCTTCAGCAATATGTGAACCATGAACTTCCAGATGTTCAAGCTGATTTTAGAAAAGGCAGAGGAACCAGAGATCAAATTGCCAGCATCCGCTGGATCATGGAAAATGCAAGAGAGTTCCAGAAAAACATCTATTTCTGCTTTATTGACTATGCCAAAGCCTTTGACTGTGTGGATCACAATAAACTGTGGAAAACTGAAAAAAATGGGAATACCAGACCACCTGACCTGCCTCTTGAGATGTCTATATGCAGGTCAGGAAACAATGATTAGAACGGACATGGAACAGACTGGTTCCAAACAGGAAAAGGAGTACGTCAAGGCTGCATATTGTCATTGTCACTCTGCTTATTTAACTTAATATGCAGAGTACATCATGAGAAACGCTGGGCTGAAAGAAATACAAGCTGGAATCAAGATTCCCGGGAGAAATATCAATAACCTCAGATATGCAGATGACACCACCATTATGACAGAAAGTGAAGAGGGACTAAAAAGCCTCTTGATGAAAATGAGAGGACAGTGAAAAAGTTGGCTTAAAGCTCAACATTCAGAAAACTAAGATCGTGGCATCTGGTCCCATCACTTCATGGGAAATGGGGAAACAGTGGAAATAGTGTCAGACTTTATTTTTTGAGGCTCCAAAATCACTGCAGATGATAACTGCAGCCATGCAATTAAAAAACACTTACTCCTTGGAAGGGAAGTTATGACCAACCTAGATAGCATATTCAAAAGCAGAGACTACTTTTCCAACAAAGGTCCATCTAGTCAAGGCTATGGTTTTTCCAGTGGTCATGTATGGATGTGAGTTTCACTGTGAAGAAAGCTGAGCACCAAAGAATTGACACATTTGAACTGTGGTGTTGGAGAAGACTCTTGAGAGTCCCTTGGACTTCAAGGAGATCCAATCAGTCCATCCTAAAAGAGATCAGTCCTGGATGTTCATTGGAAGAACTGATGCTGAGGATGAAACTCCAATACTCTGGCCATCTCATGAGAATAGTTGACTCATTGGAAAAGACCCTGATGCTGAGAGGGATTAGGGGCAGGAGGAGAAGGGGACAACAGAGGATGAGATGGCTGAATGGCATCACTCACTCGATGCACATGAGTTTGGGTGAACTCTGGGAATTGATGATGGACAGGGAGGACTGGTGTGCTGTGATTCATGGGGTCACAAAGAGTTGGACACAACTGAGTGACTGAACTGAACTGAACTGAATATTCCAGTGATTATATGTACTTTTATCCATTCCACATGTATATCCATGTATACATTCCATATGTGTACCCATATGTATTCATGTACATATATCCATATGTATACACTTCTTTATCCATTCATCTGTCCATGAACATCTAGGTTGAATCCATGTCCTAGCTATTGTAAACAGTGCAGCAATGAACAATGGAGTATATATGTCTCTTTCAATTATGGTTTCCTCAGGGAATATACTCACTAGTGGTATTTACTGGGTCATATGGCAGTTTTATTTCTAGTTTTTAAGGATTCTCCATACCATTTTCCATAGTGGCTGTATGAATTTGCATTCCCAGAAAGAGTGCAAAACGGTTCCCTTTTCTCCACACCCTCTCCATCATTTATTGTCTGTACTTTTGAATATGGCCATTCTGATTAGTGTGAGATGGTTTGTCACTGTCTGTTTCTCTAATAATGAGTGATGTTGAGCATCTCTTCATGTTTATTAGCCATCTGTATGTCTTCTTTGGAGAAATGTCTGTTTAAGTCTCTTGCCCACTTTTTGATTGGTTTGTTTTTTCTAGTATTGAGATTTTTGAGTTGCTTGTATATTTTGGAAATTAGTCCATTATCAGTTGTTCCATTTGCTATTATTTTCTCACATTCTGAGGACTATCTTTTCATCTTGCTTATAATTTCCTTTGTTGTGCAAAAGTTTTAAGTTTAGTTAGATCCTATTTGTTTGTTTTTATATCCATTACTTTATGAAGTGGGTCACAGAAGCTCTTGCTGTGGTTTATGTTGAAGAGTGTTCTATCTATGTTTTCCTCCAAGAGTTTTATAGTTTCTGGTCTTAAATTTAGGTCTTTAATCCATTTTGAGTTTTTTTTGTGTGTGTATGGTGTTAGGAAGTATTCTAATTTCATTCTTTTACCTGTAGCTGCCAGTTTTCCCAGTACCACTTATTGAAGAGACTTTTTCTCCATTGTATATGATTTTTGTGTGTGTATGGTGTTAGGAAGTATTCTAATTTCATTCTTTTACCTGTAGCTGCCAGTTTTCCCAGTACCACTTATTGAAGAGACTTTTTCTCCATTGTATATGTTGTTTCCTTTGTCAAAGATAAAGAGCTCATAGAGGCATGGATTGATCTCCAGTCTTTCTACTTGTTCCTTTGGTCTATATTTCTATTTTTTGTTCCATACTATACTGCCTTGGTGACTGTAGCTTTGCAGTAAAGTCTGAAATCAGGCAGATTGATTCGTCCAGCTCCATTCTTCTTTCTCAAGATTTCATTGGCTATTTGGGGTCTTTTGTGTTTCCACACAAATTGTGAAATTATTTGTTCTAGTTCTACGAAAAATACCATTGTTAGTTTGATAGGGATCAGATTGAATCTATAGATTGCTTTCAGTTGTATAGTTATTTTCACAACATTGAATTTTCCAACTCAAGATCATGGAATATCTTTCCATCAGCTTATATTATCTTTAATTTTTTTCATCAGCATCTTATAGTTTTCTATATGTAGATTTTTTAAGGTAATTTTATTCCTAAATATTTTATTTTTTTATTGTTCAAAATGGTGAATTTTCCTTAATTTCTCTTTCTGGTCTTTCATTGTTAGTGTATAGGGGATTTCTGTGTATTAATTTTATATCCTGCAACTTACTATATTCAATGATTAGTTCTAGAAATTTTCTGGTGGCATCTTTAGGGTTTCTTATGTAAAGAATCATGCCATTTGCAAACAGTGAGAGTTTTAGTTCTTCTTTTTCAATCTGGATTCTTTTTATTCTTTTTCATTCTGATTGCTATGGCTAGGACTTCCAAAATCATGTTGAATAAGACTGATGAGAATTTACACCCTTGTTTTGTTCCTGGTTTTAGAATAAATGCTGTCAATTTTTAGCCATTGAGAACAATGTTTTTGTGGGTTTGTCATATATGTGCTTTATTATGCTGAGATATGTTCCTTCTATGCTTACTTCCTGGAGAGCTTTTATCATAAATGGTTGTTGAATTTTGTCAAAAGTTTTCTCTGTGTCTGTTTAGATAATCATATCTTTTAAATTTTTCAATTAGTTAATAAGGTATATCAATTGATTGATTTGTATATACTGAAGAATCATTGCATCCCTGGAATAAAGCCTACTTGATCATTATATAGGATCTTTTTCATTGGATCCTGTTTTTGGATCCTGTTGTTAGATCCTGCTTTTGGATCCTGTTTCCTACACTCTCAAGCATCTTCTCCAGCCCCACAGTTTGAAAGTGAAAGTCGCTCATTCATGTCCAACTCTTTGAGGCCCCATGGACTATCCATATAGTCCATGGAATTCTCCAGGTAAGGATACTGGAGTGGATAGCTGTTCCCTTCTTCACAGGGTCTTCCCAACCCAGGGATAGAACCCAATTCTCCGACATTGCAGGTGAATTCTTTACTGTTTGAACCACCAGGGAAGCCCACAGTTTAAAGGCATCCTTTAAAGCCTGTGTTTTCTTATTAATTTTCCATCTGTATGAACTGTCCTTTGCTGTGAATGGGCTATTAAACCCCCTATTATTATTTTTTTATTATCAATTTTCCCTTTAATAGGTGTTAGCATTTGCCTTGTATATTGAGGGTCTCCTATGTTGGGTGCATATATATTTATAATTGTTATATCTTCTTCTTAGATTAATTCTTTGATCCTTATGTAGTGTCCTTCTTTGTCTCTTGTCATAGTCTTTATTATAAAGTTTATTTTATCTGACTCTTAAAAGTCCCTTGGACATCAAGGAGATCAAACCAGTCAATCCTAAAGAAAATCAACCGAGAATATCCATTGGAAGGACTGAAGCTCCAGTACTTTGGACAATTGATCCAAAGAGTCGACTCACTGGAAAAGAATGGGATACTGGGAGAGATTGAAGGCAGGAGGAGAAGGAGGTGACAGAGAATGAAATGGTTGGATGACATCACTGACTCAATGCACATGAGCCTGAGCAAACTCCAGGAGATCGAGAAGAATAGGGAAGCCTGGTGTGCTGCAGCCTATGGAGTTGCAAAGAGTCAGACATGACTGAGTGACTGAACAAAAACAATTTTATATGATATGAGTATTGCTACTTCTGCTTTCTTTTGACGTCCATTTGCATAGAATATCTCTTCCAGTCTGTATGTGTCCATAGGTCTGGGGTGAGTTTCTTTAGACAGTATATATAGTGGTCTTATTTTTGTACCCATTCAGCCAACCTGTGTCTTTTGGTTGGAGGATTTAGCCCATTTACATTTATGGTAGTTGTTGGTATGTATGATCCTGTTGGGCTTCCCTAGAGGGTCAGATGGTAAAGCGTTTGCCTGCAGTGCAGGAGGCCTAGGTTCAGTCCCTGAGTCAGGAAGATCCCCTGGAGAAGGAAATGACAACCCACTCCTGTACTGTTGCCTGAAAAATTCCATGGACTGAGGAGACTGGTAGGCTACCGTCCACAGGGTCGCAGAGTTGGACATGATTTGCTATATTGTTTTGGGTGTGTTTTTGTGTGTGCTCAGTTGCTCAGTCATATTCAACTCTTTGTGACCCCATGGAATTTTCAAAGCAAGAATCTTGGAGCAGGTTGCCATTTCCTCCTTCTGGGGATCTTCCTAACCCAAGGATCAAACCCATGTCTCTTGCATCTCCTGCACTGGCAGGAAGATTCTTTACCTCTAGTCACACCTAGGCCTCTTATTTTTGTGTTTCCTGTCTAGAGAAGTTCCTTTAGGATTTGTTGTAGAGGTGGTTTGCTGCTGCTGCTAAGTCGCTTCAGTCAGAGGTGGTTTAGTGGTGCTGAATTCTCTTAACTTTTGCTTGTCAGTAAAGTTTTTGATTTCTCCTTTGAATCTGAATGAGATTCTTGCTGGATAGAGTAAACTTGGTTGTAGGTTTTTTCTCTTTCATTGCTTTAAGTATGTCCTGAGTTTCTATTAAAAGATCAGCTGTTTGCCTTATGGAGATTCCCTTTTATGTTATTTGTTGCTTTTCCCTGGCTGCTTTTAATATTTGTTCTTTGTGTTTAATTTTTCTTAGTTTGATTAATATGTGTCTTTTGTCCTTGGGTTTGGCCTGTATGGGACTCTCTGGATTTCCTGGACTTGGGTGGCTATTTCCTTTCCTATTTTAGGGAAATTTTCAATCTTGAACGCCAATGATTCAAATGTTGTTACTTTTAATGTTGTCTCATAGGTCTCTAAGGCTGTTCTCATTACTTTTTATTTTTTTTTCTTTACTGTGTTGTTTCAGAACACATTATTTCCACCATTCTATCTTCCAGTTCACTTATATGTTCTTCTGCGTCAGTTACTCTACTGAGATTTCTTTCAATGTATTTTTAATCTCAGTTACTGTGTTTTTCTTTGTTGACTGTTTATTCTTTAATTCTTCTATGTCCTTGTTAAACATTTCTTGCCTTTTTTCAGTATGTACCTCTAGTCTATCGATGCCTCCATTTTATTATCATTACTTTGAATATTGTTTCATGTAGATTGCCTATTTCTGCATTTGTTTGGTCTTGTGTGTTTTTACCATGTTCCTTTATTTACTGGATGTTTCTCTGTCTTTTCATTTTGTTTAGTTTACTTCATTTGGGGTCTTCTTTCTGGAGGCTGCTGCTGCTAAGCTGCTAAGTCCCCTTTAGTCGTATCTGACTCTGTGCAACCCCATAGATGGCAGCCCACCCGGTTCCCCCATCCCTGGCATCCTCCAGGCAAGAACACTGGAGTGGGTTGCCATATCCTTCTCCAATGCATGAAAGTGAAAAGTGAAAGCGAAGTCGCTCAGTCATGTCCGACTCTTTGCGACCCCATGGACTGCAGCACACCAGGCTCCTCCATCCATTGGATTTTCCAAGCAAGAGTACTGGGGTGGGGTGCCATTGCCTTCCCATTCTGGAGGCTAGAAGGTTGTTTTTCCCCTCCATTGTGGAGTCTGCCTCCCTTGGGTGGGATTATGTGTGAAGGTTTCCTGGTTGGGGGAATTTGTGCTTGTTTTCTGATTGGATGGAGCTAATTCTTGTCTCTGAAGGGTAGTAACAAGTCCAA
>SJYC01108204.1:0-15419 GCA_006408675.1 Madoqua kirkii
CAGCAGTGATATATATTTACACATATTTTGTGTAAATCATATTTTAAAGATTCAAAGGATTGGTTAAATGAGAAAACCGTTTAATTATCTACTCATGATTTGGGGTTTTCTCTAGGTCTCTGTTGGATTATCAGATTCTCTGAACTATTTCACATTGCTACACTGATCTGACTTCCATTTTCTGAGACATGACCAATTTCTGAGCCTCCTTTTAAAATCTCATCCACTGTTTTATGTATGCTGCTCCTTGAAGTCATTATAAATCATGTGTGGGCATAGCAAGCAAAATTCCTTTTAGGTAGAGGTTCTGAAAATGTGGTCTGAGAACTCCTGGAGTTTCCAGAACACTCAGGTAATCCACAGGTCAAAATTATTTTCACAATATTATTAAGATTGGATTTATCTTTTCTCCTATCATTCTCTCAACAAATGTTCAGTGGAGTTCCAGAGGCTATAGGTTATGTGCCTGGATGACAGATGAATGCAAAAGCAGAGAGGAGCATTCAGCTATTTTCCATTAAACCAGGCACTGAAAAGATTTGCAAAAATGTAAATGATACTATTCTTATTAAAGATTCTGTCTTGAAAAGAGCTCATTTTTCTTTAAAATATATTACTTATACTAATACAGAATTGGTTTATCATTATTTTAAATGTTTCATCTTTAAAATTTCTAATATGGTAACTATAAATAAGTAAAACATAAACTAAAGATCTTTGAGTCTGAGAACTCCTGGAGTTTCCAGAACACTCAGGTAATCCACAGGTCAAAATTATTTTCACAATATTATTAAGATTGGATTTATCTTTTCTCCTATCATTCTCTCAACAAATGTTCAGTGGAGTTCCAGAGGCTATAGGTTATGTGCCTGGATGACAGATGAATGCAAAAGCAGAGAGGAGCATTCAGCTATTTTCCATTAAACCAGGCACTGAAAAGATTTGCAAAAATGTAAATGATACTATTCTTATTAAAGATTCTGTCTTGAAAAGAGCTCATTTTTCTTTAAAATATATTACTTATACTAATACAGAATTGGTTTATCATTATTTTAAATGTTTCATCTTTAAAATTTCTAATATGGTAACTATGAATAAGTTAAACATAAACTAAAGATCTTTGAGGGCCGCAATAATTTTTAAGACTGTAAAGAGATCCCAAAACAAAACAAAACAAAACAAAATTGAGAACTACTTCTTTAAGATAATCACACCACTCTACTGTTTTTGGTTTTAAACTCAGTTCCTCCCAAAAAATCAAAGTGGAAAGAAGCATTTTGTAAACTCCTCCTACAGACTTTTAATGACGGACATCTCAAACTGTAACAAGAAAGCCAAGTTTCTGGATGTCCTTTGTTTGTCAATTTGTCCAAACTTGCCACAAGCATTGGTTTCTAAAATGTCAGCTAAAAAAAGAGAGCCATAAACGCCTAAGGAACATTCCTAGGCTTTTCAATGCAGCCTCTGTAGAGAGTATCCATGTATCTGCCCTCCCTTGTCTGCTGACCAGGTGGAGCAGACTGTGATGGGAGGTACCCCATGGCAATCTCCCTCTTTTCACTGCTGGCAGAGCCTCAGATTTATCTCCTACAGAACTTAGGGAAGGGTGAGAAAATTCCCAGTATCAAGGGCAACACTTGTGTGGTCTCAGCCCACCGCAGTGATCCCAATCTTCTGGGCAGGTATTTTAGGAGTGGGAGTGGGACTCGGTTCTGAGGAGTGTGATAGGAAAAAAGGCCTGTCGAGGGCATGTAAAGCTTTTTACACAGGAGCACCAAGGGAGAGGTCCGGACTGTGACTCTGGACACTGCCACGTGTGGAAATGAGGCCAGGAACTGGCACAGTTGTCTGGTGACCACAAAGGGGTCAGCCAGAGGGCAAAGCCAGTGCACAGATGATGCACTTTTAAAAAGATGGACACAGGCACTTTCTTGGCGGTCCAGTGGTTAAAACCCTGGGCTTCCAATGCAAGGGGAGTAGCCTCCATCTCTGGCTGGGAAACTAAGTCCTGCATGCCTAGTGGTGGGACCAAAAACAAAACAAAGCAACGTGGTTGGGAGACTGAATAAATTGAACAAATATGTACTGAAGATGACAGAAGTCAAGTTCTCCAGTCCCAGAAATGAAATTTGCAAACATAAAGAAGTAGAATAGGATATACCCTGAGACAATGTAATGGAACTGGAAGTTTGGGTATGAAGGCATGGTTTTATAATTATGTGCATAGATAAATAGTGATAGGTACAAATATGTGCATACGTACGTGTGCACATACTGATGGACATTTGTTTCTAGTTCTGTCCAGTGTGAGAACCTAGAGGCGATGACACCCCAGTAGCAACAAACACACCAAAAACACAGATGTTGATTTTTTAAATACCATTCTTCATTAAAAGGAACCAGGGCTTCTTGGGAAAATGGCTGGTTTCAAAGCTGAGAGAACAAAAACATAAAATGAGCCTGGAACATCTTGTTATTTCAAAAAGTTGGGAAAGAGTGGAAAAAAAATGATAGAGACAGAAACTAGACTGAGGAGATTCCCACTGGCCATATCTGGGACAATCTGAGCATCAAAATAAATGATTTTGTATCAGATTACACCCTACTGAATAAAACAGGAATCTAGCAGTCCAAATGAGAATGAGACACTCTAGTAAACGTAGAAAAGAATGGTGAAAATAGAGAATCACCAGTGGGCAGCCACTACAGAGGTGATGGGTTAGGGTGGAAGTTATCAATGGCAGCTAGGGTTAAGCTTAGCTAAAAGACTACAGCTCGTCAGTTGAAGTTTGATTAGGAAAAGGAAATTTTGTTGAAAAATTGATCAACACTACTATATAATCCTCGGAGAAGGCGATGGCACCCCACTCCAGTACTCTTGCCTGGAAAATCCGATGGACGGAGGTGCCTGATAGGCTGCAGTCCATGGGTCACTGAGAGTCAAACACGACGAGCGACTTCACTTTCAATTTTCACTTTCTACTTTCATGCATTGGAGAAGGAAATGGCAGCCCACTCCAGTGTTCTTGCCTGGAGAATCCCAGGGACGGGGGAGCCTGATGGGCTGCCGTCTATTGGGTTGCACCGAGTTGGACACGACTGAAGTGACTTAGCAGCAGCAGCAGCACTATATAATTCAGCAGTCTCACCTCTGAGTATATATCCAAAGGAAACAAAACCACAGAACAAAACCACCCAAGGAGCTACCTGCACACTCATGTTCACTGTGACATTATTCACAATAGCCAGGGGTCCACTGACAGATGAATGAATAAAGAAAATGTAGTGGACTTCCCTGGTGGTCCAGTGGATAAGACTCCATGATCCCAGTGCAGGGGGCCAGGGTTCAATCCCTGATCAGGGAACTAGATTCCCACATGCCACAACTGAAAGATCTCATAAACCTCAACTATAGATCCCTCAGGCCTCAACGAAGATCGAAGATCCCATGAGCCTCAGCTAAGTCCTGGTACAACCCAATAGACAGATAAATAAAAAATAAACATCAAAAAATAGAAAATGTAGTGTGTGCATATGTGTGTATAATGAAAAGTCATGAAAAAAGAAAATGAATTCCTGTTATTTGCAATAACACAGATGAACTTTGAGGCCATTACATAAGTGAAATTAGGCAGACTGAGAAAGACAACTGTTTGATTGCACTTGTATGTAGAATCTAAAAAAGTCAAACTCATAGAAACAGAGAGTACAGAAACAGTTGCCACAGGCTGAGGGTAAAGGAAATGGGGGGATATTAGTCAAAGGGTAAAAACTTTCAGTTATAAGATGAATGAGCACGGGGCTATAATGCACAGCATGATGACTGCAGTTAATAATACTGTATTGTATACTTGAAAGTTGCTAAGAGAGTCAATTTGAAATGTTTTCATACACACAAAAGTAACTATGTGAGATGATGATACATCAACTAACCTTATTGTGATAATTATTTACAATATAAAAATGTGCCAAATCATCACACTGTACACCTCAAACTTACAGTGTTCTGAGCCAGTTATATCTCAATAAAGTTGGAGGCAGGGGAGGAAAAGGAAATTTTGTAATACGCAGGCCCTACAGGTGGTGCTAATGGTAAAGAACTTGCCTGCCAATGTCGGAGATGTGAGACATGGGTTCGATCTCTGGGTCCGGAAGATCCCCTGGAAGAGGGCACGACAGCCTACTCCGGTACTCTTGCCTGGAGAATCCCATGGACAGAGGGGTGTGGCGGGCTACAGTTCACAGGGTCGCTAAGAGTTGGACACAACTGAAGCAACTTACACACACGCACATACTCCCTACACACAAAATAGTAATTTATTACAAAGGGAAGAATGGTGAATTTATGGCAGACCTGGGAGACACCAACCCAGCAAGGCCAAGGTTAAAGCACCAATGAGGGAATAGACTGAATGACATGCAGTGGCTCAACTGATGCCCTGAGAATAAGCAGCTTCACTTCTGTGGCATTCCTGCAGAGAACGCATGGCCTGAGTCTGGGTATAAGGAAACAGAGACGGAGCCAGGTAGCGCTGATCATGCTACAGAAGGTCTGTAAAGTGTCAGGGACATGAACAGTGGGGAGAGGCTGAGGAACTCTTCCTGCCAGACGCGCCTGAGGCGACAGGATAGCTAAAGACAACACACACTGCTAGATAGGCTCCTGGACCAGAAAGGGAAAAAAAGGCATTGCTGGTACTCTTGGCCCAGCTTGAAAGGAGGCTGCGATCGGCTATGCAGTGTGGATCTGCTGATTTGAGAGTGTGTGCTGGTCATGCAGGAAAAAGTATCCACTTCAGGAAAAACACACTTGAATGCTTAGGAAATTCACACTTAATGGGAAACATGTCTGTAACAGGCTCTCAGAAGGTTCTAGAAAGACTGATGATAATGAATGTCTGGGTGAGTGTGAGTGTGTGTGCGTGTGTGTATACAGAGGTGGGGGTGAGGAGGAAGAAGAGAGAAAACAAACATGGGAAAATGTTGGGAACTGAGTCTAGGTGAAGAGTTCTTAGTTCTGTTCCGACAACTTTTCTGTATATTTGAAGGAGTAACAGATGTTATTAAACTTCTGTTGTTTTTTTCTCCAGTTAATCTATCTTTTACTATGGGGGTGGGGGGGCTCAGCCAAGAATGCAGAAATGGTGGGAGAGATATTCTTCTTCTTCACTCAGCACATGGGACCGTCTTTCCCACAGCCATGGGTCCAAGAATCTTGGTAAAAATGCAAGAGGCACCTCTCACTATTACATCTAATAACCCACCCCTGAAATCATTGCTTCCTTTCCCAGAAACTTTATGACCTACTAGCTTGGAGATCTTAGTTCCCAAAGGGAGATTGCTTGTACTGGGAAGCACAACAATGGTTCTACTGAATTAGATGAGAGTGAATTGAACTGGCGCCTGGCCACTGTGTGATCCCTACACCACGAAACCAAAGGTAGAGAAAGGGGGCACACTACTGGTTGAAGTGATTAATTCTGATCATCAAGAAAGCAGGTTGTTGGTACACAGTGGAGTCAAGGACTACGTCTGGAACTCAAGAGATTCTCTGGAGTGACTCTGAGCATTTCCACATTCAATAAGAAAGATTAATGAAAAAATACAACCAACTCCCCCGGAAAGGCAGGACTTTTGAGGGCTCAGAACCTTTAGGAATGACTATTTGGATTTCCCAGCTACATAAAAAAACTTGGCCTGTCTGTATCTTTCACCAAGTTCACCATGGCCATTCAACAGGTCATGCCCATGGACCAGCTCTGGCCGGCATCCTTTGGCAAGTGTCTCTGCCACCAGCCACGTCCTCTCCCAAGAGGTCTTAATCTCAGCGTTTGGTGGGAGTGGGAGACCTTTTAAATTCTTAGTTCTGTCCACATTTACTCTTTTTCTGCCCTCGGGGTCATAGCTACATTTGCTATTGCAATGCTGCTTAGAGGTTTTTTTTAATTGAACTAAAAATCCTTGTTAATATTTAATAAGAAACAAGAAATAGGACTTGCCTGGTGGCACAGTGGATATCTGTCTGCCAATCCAGGGGACATGGGTTCGATCCCTGGTCCAAGAAGATTCTCCATGCAGCAGATCAGCTAAGCTTATGTGCCACGACTTCTGAGCCTGTGCTTTAGAGTCTGGGAGCTACTCGACCTGCATGCCTAGACCCTGCACCCCGCGCTCCACAACAAGAGAAGCCACTGCAATGAAAAGCCGATGGGTCTCAACAAAGAGTAGCCCCCACCAACCACAGCTAGATGAAGCAGCGCAAAGCACCCAAGACCCAGCACAAAGCACCCAAGACCCAGCACAGCCAAAGACAAATAAATAACAACATTAAAGAAACAAGAAATATTTGTTCCTTGTTCAAACACTGGTGAGGTTTCTATCTCCTGTTTGAACCCGGAGTGCTGCATCAATACGATAAATACAAACACCACCTAAACTTAAAACTGTTTCTTTTTGCAATGCCTCCCACTTAACAGACCTCCGTGATTCATCATTCCAGCTGAGAAAGGCAATTCCTCCCCCTCCCTAGCACCAAGCAGCTTCTATTTATTATTCAGCTTCATCTTTCAATAAGCTTGACCATGTATGTTCTTTCCTTCCCATTTTAAGCTAAAGATCTAGGGTGGGTGGTAAGTTATGAATGTGAGCAGGTTTTATGATAAATATACAATGCTACATGTCAGTTATATCTCAAAGCTAGAAAAAGAATAGAAGTGCAAAAAAAAAAAAAATCACCCCCAATGCATGTATTCTTCACTCAGCACATGGGACCGTCTTTCCCACAGCCATGGGTCCAAGAATCTTGGTAAAAATGCAAGAGGCACCTCTCACTATTACATCTAATAACCCACCCCTGAAATCATTGCTTCCTTTCCCAGAAACTTTATGACCTACTAGCTTGGAGATCTTAGTTCCCAAAGGGAGATTGCTTGTACTGGGAAGCACAACAATGGTTCTACTGAATTAGATGAGAGTGAATTGAACTGGCGCCTGGCCACTGTGTGATCCCTACACCACGAAACCAAAGGTAGAGAAAGGGGGCACACTACTGGTTGAAGTGATTAATTCTGATCATCAAGAAAGCAGGTTGTTGGTACACAGTGGAGTCAAGGACTACGTCTGGAACTCAAGAGATTCTCTGGAGTGACTCTGAGCATTTCCACATTCAATAAGAAAGATTAATGAAAAAATATAACCAACTCCCCCGGAAAGGCAGGACTTTTGAGGGCTCAGAACCTTTAGGAATGACTGTTTGGATTTCCCAGCTACATAAAGAAACTTGGCCTGTCTGTATCTTTCACCAAGTTCACCATGGCCATTCAACAGGTCATGCCCATGGACCAGCTCTGGCCGGCATCCTTTGGCAAGTGTCTCTGCCACCAGCCATGTCCTCTCCCAAGAGGTCTTAATCTCAGCGTTTGGTGGGAGTGGGAGACCTTTTAAATTCTTAGTTCTGTCCACATTTACTCTTTTTCTGCCCTCGGGGTCATAGCTACATTTGCTATTGCAATGCTGCTTAGAGGTTTTTTTTAATTGAACTAAAAATCCTTGTTAATATTTAATAAGAAACAAGAAATAGGACTTGCCTGGAGGCACAGTGGATATCTGTCTGCCAATGCAGGGGACATGGGTTCGATCCCTGGTCAGAGAAGATTCTCCATGCAGCAGATCAGCTAAGCTTATGTGCCACGACTTCTGAGCCTGTGCTTTAGAGTCTGGGAGCTACTGGACCTGCATGCCTAGACCCTGCACCCTGCGCTCCACAACAAGAGAAGCCACTGCAATGAAAAGCCGATGGGTCTCAACAAAGAGTAGCCCCCACCAACCATAGCTAGACGAAGCAGCGCAAAGCACCCAAGACCCAGCACAAAGCACCCAAGACCCAGCACAGCCAAAGACAAATAAATAACAACATTAAAGAAACAAGAAATATTTGTTCCTTGTTCAAACACTGGTGAGGTTTCTATCTCCTGTTTGAACCCGGAGTGCTGCATCAATACGATAAATACAAACACCACCTAAACTTAAAACTGTTTCTTTTTGCAATGCCTCCCACTTAACAGACCTCCGTGATTCATCATTCCAGCTGAGAAAGGCAATTCCTCCCCCTCCCTAGCACCAAGCAGCTTCTATTTATTATTCAGCTTCATCTTTCAATAAGCTTGACCATGTATGTTCTTTCCTTCCCATTTTAAGCTAAAGATCTAGGGTGGGTGGTAAGTTATGAATGTGAGCAGGTTTTATGATAAATATACAATGCTACATGTCAGTTATATCTCAAAGCTAGAAAAAGAATAGAAGTGCAAAAAAAAAAAAAATCACCCCCAATGCATGTATCTTTAGGATATGATTTAGAAACTTAGATAATGTTTTCAGTTATTCTCTCTGGTTCCATAATATTACAGTAATACAGTCTGATATTTTAAAACCAGTGTGAAGAATTTTATAGATACCTCCTCCAGGTAGTAAAAATAAAATTAGTGCTTATTTATTGTGTGAAACAGAAAACCACAGGCTCAAAATGGCATTACTTATTCTAAAACACACGATACCAAATCCAGACATAATACCTGACTTAATTTCGGTTTCAACCTTCCCCAGAAATGTTATCCTTAATTAGCCAGCACCAAGAAGATTATCTGTCATGTGGGCCCTCTCCACTCTGCCCCCAGAGGAAGAAGAGGCAATCTGCACGATAAAACCCCTGCCTTGCACTTTCCCCTGCAAGGGTAAGAACCGGCCTAAAAACAATGCTTTTTTTTTCTTCTTGCTTTTTTTCCTTTATGCTAACATCTCCCTTGTCCCACCCTTTCCCTTATAAAAACCTCCCATTTTGTACAGCCCCCTTGGAGCACCCTTATAATTGCTGGATGGGATGCTGTCCAATTCATGAATCACCTAACAAAGCCAATCAGACCTTCAAATCTACTCAGTTAAATTTTGTTTTTTAACAACTGAATGCTTAACTTGTCCCCTGTGCTTAGTCAAGGCATCTGTCTTAATACACACAATCTCTTCTCAGGTTATCTACCTTTCTTTGAGGATATTGAAGCTGAGGCTCAAAGATTGTTTAAGTACTTCATCTAAAAATCACAAGCCTGTAAATTTCCTGGCAGTTCAGGGGTTAGGACTCTACATTCTCATGGCCAAGGACACTGGTTCGATCCCTGGTTGGGCAGCTAAGATACCACAATCTACACAGTGCAGCCAAAAAGAAAAAATCATAAGCCTGAAGTGAGAGTCTTATCCTCCATCCCCTGTGAGAACAGGTCTATGCTCTACTATCCCTAACTGTCCTAACCTTCTGAATGACTGATTCAGAAAGTTCTGACTCATTCAGAATCCAAGTGAAACATGAAAGTTCATTCTTCAGCTTCCCCTTAAATTCCAAATGTCTCTAATTTTAGATGACAACCCCTCTGCCTAGAATGGAAACCCACATCACAACAAACTAGCTAAGTGGTTCCTACACAGTCTTTATTTATAGCCTCAGCAATCTGATTTCTGAATAATAGCTTGGTTGTTATGCATAAAATACAGTCTCGGAAAAATAGCAATTACAGGTTCTTTTTTTAAATAAATGAGATACAAAATTAACATGTTATTACAGAAAACAGATGCATGGATATTTATTAACAGAAGGCAGTGACACTTCTCACTAAATCCTAGAATAGTCTATCTTAACAAATGCTCATTAATGAATTAGTCAAAGAAAGTGGCATTAAGTGCACTATATTTTCACAATGGTGTATTGCTCAGTTTAAATATTTTATTTATTTTCAGCCATACTATTAGGTATGTAGGATCTTAGTTCCTTGATCAGGGATCAAACCTGCACCCACTGCACTGGAAGCTCAGTCTTAACCACAAGACCACTAGGGACATCCTTGCTCAATTTCAAATAAGGAAACAAACACACTAACAACAAAACACTCTTGCTTCCACTTTTTTCCTCTTGAAAAAACATATAAGTTTGAGGTGTCCCACGGTTCAAACACTTCTTTACAGTCATTTCCTGGGCGATCCCACCAAGTCTCCCATTTCTAGGTCCATCTGTGGGCCAATTCCTCCTACACTGGTATATCCAACCTGGCTGGACCTCTCTTCTGAACCTTAGGTTTGAAGGGTAGCAGAATATAGCACCCCTAAATATGATGCTTTAGCATAAGCATGGTTTTGAGTCAATCGTTTTGAGAAACTGCAGACACAGGAGAAACCCTGGAAGCAGAGTAGAGGTTATCTGTTTGTAAGAGAAATTTACATTGATAAAGGAAATATAAAGGAAATCTCCACTTATAAGTGTCTTCCTCTCTTACCAGGAAGATGATTCTAATTCACAAGAGAATCTTACTAATGGAGAAGGCACCCATTCAAATTTGCACAAAACTTACCCTTACTGCTCTTCTTGGCAACCTCCCAAAGAATGCTTAAACTACCGCACTATTGCACTCATCTCACACACTAGTAAAGTAATGAGCAAAATTCTCCAAGCCAGGCTTCAGCAATACATGAACTGTGAACTTCCAGATGTTCAAGCTGGTTTTAGAAAAGGCATTTCCTACTCCAGGGAATCTTCCTCAGTGGATTCTTTACCAACTGCACCTCCTGGGAAGCCCTATACGTATATATATACAATATACATATATTGGCATCCATGCTTCTTTCCTCACAGCAGCCCAAACCCTTGGAATTTCCTAAGCGACAAGCGCAATGAGAGAATCTTTTATTGTAATATTTGATCTGCTGTCCTCAGTTTCTGAAATAGGGGAAAAAGTTAAACTGGGTGTCTTTGGCTATTCATGAGAAGCCCCTTTCAACCACATTGGATTTTGTGTTAATTAAGTGACTTTTGAAAAGCCCCTAAGGATGGAGGTGGTTGCCAGGGGAACCAACCAGAAGGAGAGAGTTAGAACTTCCAATCCCACCTCCCCCAACCTCACTTCCAGAAAGGGCTGGAGGTTGAATCAATCACAAAAAGTCAATGATTTGGACAATTTTGCCTGTGTAATGAAGAGTTTATAAAAATCCCTGAATTATAGGGTTTAGAGAACTTCCAGGTTGGTAAACAAGAATGAATTCATGGGGTGCACACCAAATTCCACAGGGACAGAATCCCCCATGCCGCAGACCCTTCTAGACCTCACCCTATGTATCTCTTCCTCTGGCTGCTCATTCATGTCCTTTAATAGTCTTTGTAATAAACCAGTAGCCAAGTATGTAAACTGGTTTCTTGAGTTCTATGAGCCACTCTAGCAAATTAACTGAACTTGAGGAAACTCTGAGTTAGCCCTGGTTGTCAAAAGCACAGGTGACAACCTAGACTTGCAATTAGCCTCTCAAGAGGGAGGACAGGGACAGTCTTATGGGGCTGAGCCCTTAACCTGTGAATCTGACACTATCTCCAGTTAAACTGCAGGACATAAGAACAGACTAGGGTTACCAGTGGGGCGAGGGAAAGAGGGAGGGGCAAAATAGGGGTAGGGGATTAAGCAATATAATACAAATTATCTGGTCCCATCACTTCATGGCAAATAGATAGGGAAACCATGCAAACAGTGAGAGACTTTCTTTTTGGAAGGCTCCAAAATCACTGCAGATGGTGACTGCAGCCATGAAACTAAAAGATGCTTGCTCCTTGGAAGAAAAGCTCTGACCAACCTAGACAGCATATTAAAAAGCAAAGACATTACTTTGCCAACAAAGATCCCTCTAGTCAAAGCTATGGTTTTTCCAGTAGTCATGTATGGTTGTGAGAGTTGGATTATAAAGAAAGCTGAGCATCAAAGAATTGATGTTTTTGAACTATGGTGTCGGAGAAAACTCTTCAGAGTCCCTTGGACTGCAAGGAGATCCAACTAGTCAATCCTAAAGGCAATCAGTCCTGAATATTCACTGGAAGGACTGATGCTGAAGCTGAAACTCCAATATTTTGGCCACCTGATGTGAAGAACCAACTTACTGGGAAAGACCCTGATGCTGGGAAAGATGGAAAGAGGGAGGAGAGGGGGATGACAGAGGATGAGATGGTTAGATGGCATCACCGACTCGATGGACATGAATTTGAGCAAGCTTTGGGAGTTAGTGATGGACAGGGAAGCCTGGTGTGCTGCAACCCATGGGGTCACAAAGTGTTGGACATGACTGAGCAACTGTACTGAACTAAGCTACAAGGATATACTGTACAACATGGGGAATATAGCCAACATTTTATAATAACTATAAATGAAGTGCTGCTGCTGCTGCTGCTAAGTCGCTTCAGTCGTGTCCGACTCTGTGCGGAGTAGAACCTTTAAAAAATTAGTAATAACTCTATTGTTCACCTCTGACTTATAATACATAATATTGTACAGCAACCATACTTTAAGTAAAATAAATAAATAAGCAAACTACAAGACACACCCAATCACTGTCCACTGAGAATTAGAGAATTGCTTGGGGGTGTTGGGAAAACCACATCTGACCACCTCATTCAAGGTCAGTGCTGCAGTCCTTACAGTGATCTAGGTTCCACACCATGAGCACCATCCATCCTCTTACCTCTGAGCTCATTCATCACCCCTGCTCTCCCCCATCACTCTTCTCCAGCCACACCAGCCTCATTGCTGGTCCTGTGACACCTATGCCCACTCTCCTTTACTTCCTGTCCTCTGCCTGGAACACTTGCTCCCTGATAGAGCAGAAAGGTCCCCTCTCAAGTCTGCAGTTCTTCTCCCCAAAGTCATTTCCAAGAAGTCTTTCTTGACCACAGAATCTAAAATTATAACCCTGTAAGACTTACCTGGTGGTCCAGAGGTTAAGACTCAGCACTTCCAATGCAGGAGGCTGGGTTCCATCCTTGGTAGATCCCCACACTCCACGTGGTATGATGAAAAAAATAAAATTACAACCCCCTTCCCCACTCCACACGTTATTTCTTCTACTCTGTTTCCTCCTTAGCACTCACCACCACTTAACTGGCTTTATTACTGAGTCGGCTTATTTATCGCTGGTTTCCTGCCTAGGATGTAAACTTCAGAAAGGACAGGCTTCTGTCGGTTTGTTGACTGGTGCCTCCCCAGTGCCTGATTCTCTCCTCACCACAAGACTGCAGCTTCTCCCACGCACACCAGATACCAGAGCACCAACATCGGCCTGGGTCCTGCCGATGAAGAGAAACTCACAGGAGCATCCGCGGCTCCTTCATTCAGACAAGCACTGACTGAGCCCCAGGCACTGCTGAGCACAGCCGGTGCATTTTGCTGGAGAAGCTCCCCACCAAGAACACCAAGGAATCCAGGGTAGGAACTCATCTCTCTTAGTCAACAACTAGAGCAGTTCAACACCGTGCCCACCATCCGCTACCGCCAATGTGTGCTTTCACACCACCAATCAACCGGGTTCTGAGTGCATCCCCATCCCTTTTCACAAAGGCACTCACTTAACACAGTTCAGCGGGGGCAGCTGGGCTGGCGGCGCCATCTCACTGCGTCAGTCCCCACCACGGGGCTCTGGGCCCTTCATCCTACCCTAGAGAGACGCCAGTTGCAGGGCTGGTGTCTCAGCCAGCCCACCTGGCACCACGAGACTTCCTGTCTTAGGGCACCTACAGCAGTTAACCTAGTGAGGGCCATTTACAGGATTTCAAAAGGTTTTTAGAAAGAAAAATACTTCCCTCCCCATTCCCCCACCCCAAGCATCGGGTCTACATTATCCAAATAAAACTGGGACAGAGGAGGGCAAAGGATTATAAGACGAAAAAACTGTTCAAAAGGGTCAAGAACAAGAGAGTTATATTGGCAAACACTTCCACAGTACTATGTACCCTATTTGTATGTCGATCTTCGACTGACTCATTGAATGTTCGCTATGACTATGAAGGAGGCGCTGTGCATCACCATCTCGGCTGTTTTCCTGAAGAGATAAGGAGGCAAAGAGAAGTTGACTAACTTGCCCAAGTCTTGGGCGCTTAGAGTGTCATGAGGATTTGAACCCAGGCAGTCTGGCCCCAGAGTCCGTGCTTGGTACACGGTAGTATTATTTAGCTATCAAAACAGCTCCCTTGGGGCTTGGAGCTGGAGAACCCGGGAGCGGTGGAGCGCCGGCGGGGGCGCGGGCCCACACACCGCACGTCGCGCGTCGCGCCGGTCACCTGGGACTGAGCCGGAATTGTTCAAGAGTGGACTCGAGATTCTTGATAATCCTCCAGCACTCCTCGGTCTCGGGCGCCAAGTCGCCACAGAACGCCATGGGAGCCGCGGAGGTGGCCGCTAGGCTGTGCGCCCCCTGCGAAATCCAGAACCGGGCGTCCGTTGCCATGGCGACTCCCGGGCAACCGTCCTTGCGCCAGAATCCCGGGGCGCTGGCGCGGCTGGAGGTCTGGGGTCGGCCGGGCCGGGAGTCGCCCGACTGCAGCTTCCACTGCCCACCTGGTTCAGGGCTTCCTGTCCTGGACGTGTACGGGCCAGGCCACCGCTGACGTGCCCCCAGGAGAGCTGGACTCCTGAAGATAACCAGGCGGCAGCCCACCACGCTCTGAGCCCTCTGTGCCTTCCCCTGTGCAAAAGCTCTGAGTTCAGTCTCCTGCAAGGCCCATGCACTAGGGTGCGTGGATTCCTGAGCTGTGTTCCTGCGTCAACAACCCTCTGCAAGCGACTTTCAACGAGGCTCCACAATCCTTATTTTAGTGACCTTCCGCCCAATGCTAAAGGTCAACCTCCAGGAGGATGAAAAATGTGCACCTAGCTAATAAGGATGCCCTTTACATAATGAGCCCTGGGTTCTCAGAGCAATCCCATAATATGAGGGAAACAGGCCGCTGATGAATTGCCTGTACCTACCACTTGCCCATAAACGTAGGCGGTTGTGGACAAAAATTTATTTACAGAAATTAAAGGGTTAAAATTTATATTTAATGTAAAGTGTCAGAACCAATGCGTTGTTTTAAACTATACTGTATTTATTTATTATTGCTTTGGTCTCGTCTTGGGGCATGTGGGATCCATCTTAGTTCCCAACCAAGGATCCAGAGGTGTCCCTTGCACTGGCAGCAGGGAAGCTTAACCAGGTAAGGCCCACCAGGTAAGTCACTAAGTTATAAGGTGTTGTGTGCAATTCATTATCACTGTTTCTACAATAATAAGAGAAGTTCCTTAGACTGAAATTGTTGTTTATCCTTTATTTTAAATTATGTAACACCCTGATATGATAGCAAAATATTTCTGATATCATCCACATGTCATTGCCTGGTTTTCAGTTCAGTTCAGTGGCTCAGTTGTGTCTGACTCTTCTCAACCCCATGGACCACAGCACACCAGGCCTCCCTGTCCATCACCAACTCCCAGAGTCTGCTCAAACTCATCTCTACTGAGTCGGTGATGCCATCCAACCATCTCATCCTCTGTGTCCCCTTCTCCTCCCGCCTTCAATCTTTCCCAGCATCA
>SJYC01108206.1:0-38152 GCA_006408675.1 Madoqua kirkii
AATGGCAGTGTTCTGTTATGAGCCAATCAGAGGTTGACACGCCTCCCCTCTGGGCTATATAAGCAACCGCTTTCCCTGCATCGGGGCCCTCTCGCCACTTCCTTAAAGAGCTGTAACAATAAACCTGCATGTCAGAAGAATCCTGTCTGTGGCGTTCTCCTTATCGGCGAGGCGGGCGACCACACTCTCCTGTCACTCTTTAGCTGAAACACACTATATAGTGAAATTCTAAGGGGAAATAAAGGAAGGAGGAAGATGTACTTAGCGTTGGTGGTGGACAATGTCATGTCTTGACTGAAAACTTGCTCCCCTGAAAAATAAAAAACCTAAAATTGAATAGGTAGGAATGCCATCCACATTTACCTACATTGCTGAAGATCAGTTTGCTTGCAGGCAGCTAAAGGCCCACCTCATGACTGACCTGGACACCAGCAAGGTCCCCAGAGAGTGACCGTTGGAAGCTTCCTCCCTTGAAAGGAACCTGTAAAACACATGAAGAGATTGTGTAAAGGGTCATGATTTGCATGACCAGGACACTGGAAAACCACCCGAGTCATTTCCGTCCTTAGCGAATCAATGTTACCTGAGTGCTTGTAGGACTCCGAAGTCAAGACCCCTGTCAGGTTAATTACAGTTCTTTACAGGGTACCTGCAGAATGTCCATGGTGAGAACAGTGCTTGGCATATTATAAGAAATACCTGACCTGTGTCATCCCTCACAACTCTTAGAGTAAACATTTTTCTCTAAAGGTCTTAAGAAAGAGTAAAGTATCCCTCGTTACCTGAGGAGCAGCAAAGAAGTCTTGGTCACAGTGGGAGGGTCACAGTGCTCGCTCAACTATGCATGTGCAGTTCAGGGAACCCGTGCTGAGGGTTAGTCCACATCATCCACGTACCTGATGTGCCTTTCAACCAGGACACTTGGGTCATGTCATCATTAGGGGACACATCCACTCTACTTGGAGATTTTCCAAGGTCACAGCCCAGGTTGGAAAGCTTTAGCTGGCTCACTAGACACCTATTCAAAGCCTATGGGCAGCACCGTGATGGCAAAACCATAATCAATATCTGCATATGTGCAAACATTCATGCCTAAGAGTATTCAGCTTCTTCCAAAAGAGAAACAGGGCAAAATGTTGCATTTTCACATCACAAAAGATACGCTTGAGCTTCCCTGATAGCTCAGTGGGTAAAGAATCACCTGCAATGCAGGAGACCCCAGTTCGATTCCTGTGTGGGGAAGATCTGCTGGAAAAGGGACAGGCTACCCACACTAGTATTCCTGGGCTTGCCTTGTGACTCAGCTGGTAAAGAATCTGCCTGCAACGCACGAGACCTGGGTTCTCTCCCTGGCTTGGGAAGATCCCTTGGAGAAGGGAAATGCTCCCCACTCAAGTATTCTAGCCAGGAGAATTCCATGGACTGGATCATCCATGGGGTCGCAAAGAGATGGACATGACTGAGTCACTTTCACTTTCAAAGACAATCTTCTTTCTTACCCTGATCCCTAAAAGAAAAAGTCAAGTAACAAGAAGGGTTAGGACACACTATCACCTACACAGACATCTGGACATCAGATGGCCTGTGCTGGGGCTTAGGCCCACTGCATCCCTCCCCTGGACACCAACAAGGTTCTACCTGCAAATCTTTCCTGCCTTCACTGCTATGTTGAATACATACCAAACGCTAAAGAGGAACAAAACAAGATGTCATTTATACCAGTGTCATTAGGGAAACATGAAATTCCTCATCAACGACATGCCAGAAACAAAGTCAATACAAGAGACTGGAATCATGATGCACAGAGATATATCACTATCAAGACATCTTTCATCAGGTCATATCGCACAAACTCCTACTGGGAGAACAAGGATGGGAACATGAGGCCTGAGGAAAAGAAAAAAAAGAGAGAGAGAGAGGAAAAAGAAGACATAATCAGAGATTGTAGGGATAGCATCCTTATTTATCTCGATAGGAAAGTTCAGAGGGTCTGCAGTCTGCTGAGATCCACTTTAACACTTACCTGGTTAAGCGGTCTTTTCTGGGTGAATCAGCTCACCCCATTCTCCTATCAGGATCCTGAAGAAACACATGCAACCGATGGGTTTAGGATGAATCTTGTGCTACTAGGATGCCTGCCCCTGACCTTTTTCACCTCCTGTATTACACATCACAGCCATTCTACCTGCATCTTTGCAGCCATTCATGGTCACCACTGTGGTCAGGAGAGACCAGCTGTACTTCTCTAGATATGTGCAAAAATGCTAGAGCTACGACATGGCAGAAACTTCAGGACAACTACCTGGACAGAGTCCTCATTACCTACTGGATAAAACAGATGGTTTCACTAAACTAGAAACAGGGTAAACTTACGGTTAATATAATTAGCAAGGACTCTGGTGAACTCCCTGATGTTCAAGCTGGTTTTAGAAAGGCAGAGGTCAAATCGACCAGAGATCAAATCGCCAACATCCGCTGGATCATGGCAAAAGCAAAAGAGTTTCAGAAAAACATCTATTTCTGCTTTATTGACTATGCCAAAGCCTTTGACTGTGTGGATCACAATAAACTGTGGAAACTTCTGAAAGAGATGGGCATACCAGACAACCTGACCTGCTTCTTGAGAAATCTGTATGCAGGTCAGGAAGCAACAGTTAGAACTGGACATGGAACAACAGATTGGTTGAAGATATGAAAAGGAGTACGTCAAGGCTGTATATTGTCCCCCTGCTTATTTAACTTATATGCAGAGTACATCATGAGAAATGCTGGACTGGAAGAAGCACAAGCTGGAATCAAGATTGCCGGGAGAAATGTCAATAACCTTATTATATGCAGATGACACCACCCTTATGGCAGAAAGTGAAGAGGAACTGAAAAGCCTCTTGATGAGAGTGAAAGTGGAGAGTGAAAAAGTTGGCTTAAAGCTCGACATTCAGAAAACTAAGATCATGGCATCTGGTCCCATCACTTCATGGGAAATAGATGGGGAAACAGTGGAAACAGTGTCAGACTTTACTTTTGGGGGGCTCCAAAATCACTGCAGATGGTGACTGCAGCCATGAAATTAAAAGACACTTGGAAGAAAAGTTATAACCAACCTAGATAGTATATTCAAAAGCAGAGACATTACTTTGCCGACTAAGGTCCATCTAGTCAAGGCTATGGTTTTTCCTGTGGTCATGTATAGATGTGAGAGTTGGACTGTGAAGAAAGCTGAGCGCTGAAGAATTGATGCTTTTGAACTGTGGTGTTGGAGAAGACTCTTGAGAGTCCCTTGGACTGCAAGGAGATCCAACCAGTACATTCTGAAGGAGAAACCTGGGCTTTCTTTGGAAGGAATGATGCTAAAGCTGAAACTCCAATACTTTGGCCACCTCATGCAAAGAGTTGACTCATTGGAAAAGACTCTGATGCTGGGAGGGATTGAGGGCAGGAGGAGAAGGGGACGACAGAGGATGAGGTGGCTGGATAGCATCACAGACTCGATGGACATGAGTCTGAACTCCAGGAGATGGTGATGGACAGGGAGGCCTGGCGTGCTGCGGTTCATGGGGTCACAAAGAGTCAGATGCGACTGAGCAGCTGAACTGAACTGAACTGAACTGGTGGCTCAGATGGTGAAGGGTCTGCCTACAATGCAGGAGACCCAGATTCAATCCCTGGGTTGGGAATGATCCCCTGGAGAAGGAAATGGCAACCCACTCCAATATTCTTGCCTGGAAAATCCCATGGACAGAGGAGCCTGGTTGGCTACTATCCATGGGGTTGCAAAGAGTCAGACACGACTGAGCGACTTCACTTGACCTCAGTTAGCATTTCTTACCCGAGTACCTGCATGAAAAACATCTTGGCAACATCAATGTGACAACCCATCCTAACTTACCTAGATTGATGAAGGCCTGAGGACCCGTGCTGTGGGTGAGGCCACAACCACTACTTACCTGGATACCGGCCAGGTCACTTGGGAACCACCTTTGACACATTCACCTAGAGAACTTGACATTAATCTGAAAAACATATTGTGCCACATGTGTTCAGTATACACCATCCACATACCTGCACTCCAACAATTTCTTTACTGTCTTGATGCTTGCAAAACTGCTCCATTAAACCCTAGGAGGTGATACTCTTACCTTGAAGAGATATCTTAAAACTTCACTGTCATATTTGTAGTCATGAACAAGATAAATTACCTGGATCCTGTTGTCAGGAGGAGTGTATAAAACAGTATATCAGAAGAAGAGTAGATTATTCTTGTAGTAGTAATGTAATAGTAGTACATTATTCTTACTAGTGTTTCTAGGTACAGGTTGATACTTTGACTGTATTCAAACCCAAAATATAGTTAATACAATTTGCTAGATTTTTACTTATATAGTGTTCATAATCCCATTAGTTACATACTTATATGAATGCCAACAAATTACATGACATGTCATACCTTTACTAGCAAACAGTGTGTTAGGATTCTGTGTAGGAAAACACATGGGAAGACTGTGCTTGTGGTATTATACATCCTTACTTAGCAAGATGTCTGAACACCAGCCGGTCTACATTGTGATATTGTTTTTGAGGTTTGGTAAAACTCTGTCATTTCTTACCTGAATACCTGCATGCAAAATGTCAGAAACTCACAACTGACTCTCAATTGCACAGTGAAATTGAAGGGAAACTGACGTTTGGATTAACTCCCACTTCTAAAGGCCCTTATGCTGGACTGGTGTATAGCGAGGCCTGTTGTCCTCAAACTCACCTTCAAATGATGCTCAGAGGAAACTGTACTACACTAGGATGAAAAGATGATGACATCAGGCATAGCCAGCTTGCCCAAGATATTGATCTGATTCGTATGATTATAATGTTTTCTTGATTCCTTGGGCCTATGCCTATCAATCAAATGTTTTCTATAATGGACATGATTCTGTGCTAGTTTAAAACTCAATCCAATTTTTGAGCTGTGGCCAGTTACCTGTGTCTAGTACTTCTGGGTTACCTGGGTGGATTTCTGTCTTCCAGGGCTCTGATTGGATACCCCCTAGAAAATTTATTTTAGATGAGAGTTCAGTAGTTTTCTGTCTATTCATTATATTACTAACTGGGATCCTCTCACCTGGCCAGTTAACAATATCTGTTCTGATATTGGCCATAGATTTAAGTTTTCCCTTAGGGTCATTCAAAATCAGAGTGACGAGCTAAGTCCCAATCAAAATATTAACCTCTCATCTATTAAAAGGAAAACTCCCACAATTATGGGCTGGATATATATGGTTAACACCAGCCTATGTTCATTCGCACAGTCAGACATGACTGAAGCGACTTAGCGGCAGCAGCATGGTCATTTAAGTTTAAAAGTTCCTCTATGGTGGGAACAATTAAATCATACTAAAAATGATATCCTGGTAATATTATGAGACAAGGCTAGGTGCTTTATGAACTATGCCTATTATTATCCTTAGAGAGAGTGACTGGTATGGAACTCAGTGGATCTGTGACACTAATTTATGGCCTTGACATCTATAAGCATGGATACAAAGGTATAGCCTGGGATTCCCATGAACTTAAGTTCATACATGTTAACAAATTAGAGGTAATTCCAACCAATATACCATTGGTATGATCCCAGTGGGTCAAAATATCTGTGTTCTACTGGTATGACCACTTAGCAGCTATTTTTTGGTGCCTTCAATGGGATTGGATGATGTAATTGGCTATATCGAAGCCTTAATAACTTTCATAAACTTGATATGGTAGTAATAGGGCTATTAGCCTATTGAATTCTGATCTCTATGATGAGAAAGGCAGTGCTACACAACTGCAAGCCCCTTGACACCTTACAGCATCTCAGGGAGATATATGTGCTATAATTCAAAATGAATGCTATATTTTCATACCTGATAAATCCTTTAATGTAACACATTTGATGAACCATATGAAAAATCAGATTTCTGCTTTAAGTGACTCATTCCCTAGTCTTAACGATCTTTTACTGGTTTGGTGTAGGAGGCTCATGGCTAAAATATTTCCTTTTAATTTCACTAATGTTATTAACTATTTTGTCTGTTTCACAAGATTATTATTTCTTGTATTACCAAGTGTACGACTGAGCCTCCAGTGAAAATAATGATGACTAGACTTGAAGCAGTTGATCAAATGTATAGCTTGATATGTGATCAATGATTGTAATAGTGTAACTCTAGATATGGGAAGATGCAATGAGAGGGAATACTTTGCTGGACCATAACTAGAAGACAGGTGTCCAGAGATCTTTGACTATTAAGACTTTGTCCAGTAATAGCACACTGAGTGGCCTATCAGCAAAATCTTCAGAACTGGGAAAGAGCCTTCCCAGCAACGTGAGACAAAATGGTCATGAAAAGCTCCCCAAAGTGTGGTCGGATTAATGACCACAAGGTGTCCGTGTCAACTACAAATTGGCACTGACCAAGAGCGATACCAATGACTGAACAACAAAGGCATTTCCCATCTGCCTCTATAGAGACTGAACTCTGTGCTGCTATAGCTATTGACCTTTAACAACCCCTGAGGGAGTTCAGGGTGGAGTGAGGCACTCTGTGCTCCAGAGAATTTGGTGGGACAGGTCTTTAGACAGTTGGATGTTTTTAGGAACAGATTTTATGATCTCAATCCTTGCATGTCCTTATATCTAGGGAAGCACTAAATTCCTTCATGGTGACATCAGATCCTTGTGACTAACAAAACATCTTTTGTAAAATGAGTGCTTAATGGTATTAACCCCCACCCCTTCCCCAAAGCCTTATATATTGACCTCCCCCACTGCTGCTTTGGAGCAGTTTCTGAGTTGTTGGGAGCAGTTTTCTGAGATGCTGCCTCCCAGGCTGCAGTCCTCATTTTGCCCCCAAATAAAACTTAACTCACAACTCTCAAGTTGTACATCTTTTTTTAGTTGACAATATATATGTACATAACACACAAATAGTGAAGCCTCAGTTCTTCAAGATTTCAGTTCTGAGTCAGGTACAGCAAAGTAAAACCCATCTGTTTACAAAAGAAGCTGGATTAAAATTGGGGTTTTCACAGATAAAACAAGTCAGGCTTACTTGGGTAGATGGTTAAATACTATATTTGTAGAAAAAGCAACTTCTAATTACTTTGGACAAGCCAATTTCTAAATTACTTTACCTTCTTTAAAATTTGCACTTCAAAAAGACAGATAAGGTTCCAAGGAAGACCAGAGAGGATATTTGCATCTCAAAGATACAGGCAAGTTCTTCCTAGGATAAGTTGTTTCCTGTGTTTAGTATTTAGGAGCTTCACAAGATGAACAGGAAAGGTTTTGGAGGTGGTGAAGATTTTTTGGAATCACTCTTTTGGAACTGTAAAAATTACATTTGTAAACCAAGGACAGTTTTGTTTATCCCTCATTTTCCAAAAGAATTGGGTGTCTTCCCCAACAAAGACTCACACATCTATCCATCCATGTTGGAAAGCTTCACCTCTCCTCTTCTCTCAAAGAGAAGAAGCGAGAAGGCCTCTCTGGAGGGCCCAGGAGCAACACCCAGGCTCCCACAAGAAAGAGGCAAATGTAACAAGAAAGATAGGGAAGACTGAGAAATCCACCCTGTGATCCACTGGGCTGGTCCTCAGAAAGGAGTCAAAAGGAGAAACCCTCACCCATTTGGCAGCAGCTACTGAGGCCCAGTGAGCAGTGGGGCCTTTGGAACACACCAGAGGGTAATCCAGGCCAGAGTTCCTCAGTTGCTTCCACAGCTACTGGCCTGTTCACAGAGGGCGTGAGGGGAAAGAAAAGAGGAGAAATCCATAGAGGAAGCCACAGCGGAAGCAGTTCCAAATGTCTGCACATCACCAAAGCAACCAGAATAAATCAAAAGAATCAGAAAGTCACAGTAACATGACTTTCCAGGCCCATTAGACTGGCAACCTTTCTCCAAAGTGCCTTATACACAGTTTCCCTTCACAGGGAGAACACTCCAAATTGGAGCCATAGCCCCCAAGATGGACGCCGAAGCTCCCCAGATTGTACAAGGTCAAAAAAGGCCACTGTGGCACCCTGATGTCAAGCTGTTCTGGGGAAAAGGTTATTTAAGTATTTAATTTACAAAGGAGAGTAGTATCTATTAGAGAAACAATCAACTTGTTCTCCGCTGTCAAATTTTCCTGGGGCTCCAGTAGGGGAAATTAGAATTGGATGCCTCAAGTCCAAGGGAGTCTCCTGGGCATGTTTATTATCAGCGCTTTGTAACTGCCTGATTGTTTAGTTGTGAGCCATTTCAGGGGCCATTGTTCTTCTGATCTTAACATGTTCAATGTGAACCCAAAGATCTTTCCTTCAGGATAGATGAAATATTTCCCATTTTTATAAGCTATATAGCACCAAACACACAGACAGACAAATTCCAACGAAAAAGGCACAGATTCCAGCATCAATGCATCCAGACAAACTGATTCCCAGATAGGGTAAATAAATTTACCCTATAAAACAAATGAACTAACTCCAACTAGGCTACCCACCCCCATAAGAACTAGCTCCCAAATGAACCGGTTCCAACTGGACCAGTTCCCAAATGAGGTAAATTTACCCTACAAATGAGCTACTTTCAACTAGGGTGGGCTTGCCCCATGAGGACTAGTTCCCAATGAACCAATTCAGGGTAGAGTCCAATAACACCTCCCCTCTGCAAATGGGCACCAAATTAAGTTGGCTAATCCTGTAAAGCAAAAGCCCAGACTGAGGGGAAAAAATGTTGCCGGTGTGCACACTGAAGCAACTTAACCTTCAAAATTGAGCCTGTCGGCTCTTAACACAAAAGGACGCACAAAATAAGCAAACTGGCTGAACCAGCTATCAAACTGGGTAGATTTACCCTGCAAATGAAATTCAGTCTGTTGACTCAAAATTGTCAGTTTCTTGTCTCAACTGCCAAGTGCTAGGGGTGGTCGGTGCCACTTCAGGCAATCTTGAAGGAAAGAACCTCAGGACAACAACAGTCCCAGCAGCTGCTAGGATCTTGCCGCAGTATTCCCTGTTCAGGGCCAGCTAGCCATGAGCAGCAAGGCCCCTGGCTGGCTAAATCAAATTGTTATCATGTCCAAGCTCACTCTGCTCACTGCACAATAAACCAATGAATCTGCAAGATGAGGCGTTGAGGGAAGGAAGAGATTTTAATTGGAGAGCCAGCAGACAGAAAAGATGGCAGGCCCAGTTCAGTTCAATCGTATCCGACTCTTCGCAACCCCATGGACTGCAGCACACCAGGCTTCCCTGTCCATCACCAGTTCCCAGAGCTTACTCAAACTCATGTCCATCGAGTTGGTGGTGCCATCCAACTATCTCATCCTCTGTTAAAATAACCATTTTATGAGGTCTGGATGCCAGGTTCTTTTATAGATCAGAGATGATGAGGGGAGGTAAGGAAGCAAAGTAAAAAGGCCAATAATCTTGCAAACATATACTAGAATGGCAAGTCTCAGGCAGGAGATGTGTTAATTTCTTCCTTTATGCCGTCCACAGGTGGACATGGTTCTGAACAAAGGCACTTTAGTTTAACAGTCAGGCACAGGGGCAGGATTCTCTGATGCAAACCATTCTGCATGATTATGATAACAAAAGCAAGTCACAGAAACAGTTCCAACATGGGAGTCAGAATTGGCTTCCTCGCTGCAACAGTGTTAGGGACACTGTCTCCACTTCCCTACATTTCTGAAGGTCAGATGGCCTGTGCTATGGTTTAGGCCCACATCATCACTTACCCAGACAACAGCAGTATCCCCATTAATAAGCATTGTTACCACAGCATCTTGACAGGAACCTGAAAAACATATTATGAAATATGCATTAAAGGAAACAATATATTCTACTAAGATACCTGCAAATAACCCTGTTTACAACTATCATTATGGGACACATCAACTTTACCTGTTTATTAGCAACATTCCAAGGTCAACATCATTTTGGGGTAAGACCATCATTTCCTAAGTAGATACCTGTAAAAATCCCATACTTACTACTGTGGAGAGGAACACCATAATTATCTGTGTACCTGCAATTTCTAGACACTTGGAGGGCAAAACAAAGTTTCTCACAAATAAAAATATGAAGACTCATGGATTCTAGAATTGGTAAGGACTCTTGATGAAGGTGAAAGACAAGAGTGAAAAAGTTGGCCTAAAGCTCAACATTCAGAAAACAAAGATCATGGCATCCGGTCCCATCACTTCATGGGAAATAGATGGGGAAACAGTGGAAACAGTGTCAGACTTTATTTTGGGGGGCTCCAAAATCACTGCAGATGGTGATTGCAGCCATGAAATTCAAAGACACTTACTCCTTGGAAGAAAAGTTATGAACAACCTAGATAGTATATTCAAAAGCAGAGACATTACTTTGCCGACTAAGGTCCATCTAGTCAAGGCTATGGTTTTTCCTGTGGTCATGTATGAATGTGAGAGTTGGACTGTGAAGAAGGCTGAGCACTGAGGAACTGATGCTTTTGAACTGTGGTGTTGGAGAAGACTCTCGAGAGTCCCCTTGCACTGCAAGGTCAAAAGCAGAGACATTACTTTGCCGACTAAGGTCCATCTAGTCAAGGCTATGGTTTTTCCTGTGGTCATGTATGAATGTGAGAGTTGGACTGTGAAGAAGGCTGAGCACTGAGGAACTGATGCTTTTGAACTGTGGTGTTGGAGAAGACTCTCGAGAGTCCCCTTGCACTGCAAGGAGATCCAACCAGTCCATTCTGAAGGAGATCAACCCTGGGATTTCTTTGGAAGGAATGATGCTAAAGCTGAAACTTCAGTACTTTGGCCATCTCATGCGAAGAGTTGACTCATTGGAAAAGACTCTGATGCTGGGAGGGATTGGGGGCAGGAGGAGAAGGGGACGACCGACGATTAGATGGCTGGATGGCATCATGGACTCAATGGACGTGAGTCTGAGTGAACTCTGGGAGATGGTGATGAACAGGGAGGCCTGGCGTGCTGCGATTCATGGGGTCACAAAGAGTTGGACACGACTGAGTCACTGATCTGAACTGAACTTATCATTTCTTACCTAAAAACCTATTTTTAAAAAATGTTAAGTGTTAGGGATGCTACTGTCACTTATATAGATATCTGAAAATCAGATGGTCTGTGCTGATTTAGACCCACATCATCATTTACCTGGACACTGGAAAAATCCAAGTCAACAGCCTTGGTAAAGTTCATCATACTCTTTTGACTGAAACGTGATAAATACATTGTTACTAATGCTTCCACATATGTGTCTTTTTTCTTCTGGGTGCCTATAAATAAAGCTGATCGTTTTCTTTATTGTAGGATCTATCAACTCTACTTGGATACTTGTTGTATTCCACAATTTACATCCTTGTTAGTAACAATATTCTTTTTTGACTTGATACTTGGAAAAATTCTAGCAAAAAGTAAGGGCTAATTTTTTCTCTCTTTTTTTTAGGGCTAATTCTTTGTAGTATTTATGAGAACACTAAGACGGTAGGTGTTGTAAGAGGGCATCAGAGGGCAGTTAGATGCTAGAGCAGCTGGGAAACCTTCGAGGTCAGAGGTTGTTGGCTGTTTCTCAAGGAATATGGAACTATTTCAATATTTTATTACCAATCAGTATGAAGGGTTCCCTGGTGACTCAGATGGTAAAGAGTCTACCTACAGTGTGGGAGACCTGGGTTTGATCCCTGCATCAGGAAGATCCCCTGGAGAAGGAAATGGCAACCCACGCCAGTACTCTTGCCTGGAAAATCCCATGGATGGAGGAGATTGAAGAACTAGAGTCCATGGGGCCGCAAAGAGTTGGACATGACTGAGCAACTTCACTTTCACTTTCATATGACCATAGCAGTAGATATTGGCTTAATATTAGCTGTACATGTTCCTATTTTTAGTACGAATAGGAAGAGCTACCTAAACATGGCGAGATGGTAGGCATCTGCTCAAGGTACAGGAAGAACGTGCTCAGAGAACACTGCACTTGAAAACAATCAGTAAATTTAACATCCTTCAAATAGTTTTAGTTCCAAAGAAAATGAGTCAGAACCTCAAAACAGCATAAGCAGAGCCCAACTTTTTTTTAAGTGTAGCATTCATTATGATGGAGATAGATTGCATTCAACATCAGAGGAAACGTAGCTTTGGTTTTTCACTAAATAAGGACATAAAATTGTCAGAATGAAGTCCAATTTTCAAATATTTATCGAGCTCTTAGGATACACAGGAACATCAAGAGCAAAAATAACATTCTCTGTTAGTAAGGACCTTGTCAAAGTGTACGTCAGGAGATGAGACAGTGGAAGAAGTTGTAAAGCAAGTGTCTCTCAGGTCTGCCATATTGGGCTGGGTGATCTCCGACAAGTTAATGTATTAGTTAAAACACTGGTTTAACTGCTTTCATAGAGATCAAAATAACAGTGGCTTGAATAAAATACATTACCATGTTTTTCTCTCTTTCTTAAAAGTCCAGGCTGGTAGGTAGCCTCATGTGGTCATTGGAGGACTCGGGATTTGCCATGCCATAAGGAGTGGGCTTACCTGCATTGTAGAAGCTGACTCAACACCGCACCCGTGCTTCTGCCTGCTGGAAACGGGGGAAATACAGGGCAGTGCAAGGTCTTCCTTTAAAAGGCAGGCCCTACCAGGCATACACATCAATTCTAGTCACATCCGCTTGGCTATCACAGAATCATTTGGCCATACTTAGCTGCAAGGGAAGCTGAGAACTGTAGTTTTCAGTTGGTTAGTCATATACTCACCTAAACTATGAAGGTTCTAGTATTAAAAGGAGAAAGAGGGAGTTCCCTGGTGGTCTAGTGGTTAGGACTTGGTGCTTTCACTGCTGTGGGCCTGGGTTCAATGTCTGGTCAGGGAACTATGATCCCATAAGCCACGTGGCACAGTCAGAAATAAAAGGAGAAAGAAAAACTGGATATTGAGGGACAAGTAGCAGACCCTGCAATGGCAACTCACTCCAGTATTCTTGCCTGGAAAATCCCATGGATGGAGGAGCATGGTAGGCTGCAGTTCATGGGGTTGCTAAGAGTCAAACACGACTGAGCGACTTCACTTTCACTTTTCACTTTCACACATTGGAGAAGGAAATGGCAACCCACTCCAGTGTTCTTGCCTGGAGAATCCCAGGGACAGGGGAGCCTGGTGGGCTGCCATCTATGGGGTCGCACAGAGTTGGACATGACTGAAGCGACTTAGCAGCAGCAGCAGACACCTTTAATTTGAGCTTCAGTTTCACCTTTGTGAAACACAGACAGTTGTATGGAATAACCAGTGTATAGAAAACACCTAGCTCAGTGCCTTGTGCATGCTCAACAGTAACCCTGGGTCCTAAGCCTGTGAGTGTGTTTGATGTTGCAGCCCAGGTCCAGTTCTGGTTTCATGTGATGGAAGAACATATCCAGGCTTCTAGCTAGGAAGGAAATGTCAGAAAAGGGTGTTTAGGGACTTCCTTGGTGGTCCAATGGTTAAGAATCTGTGCTTCCACTGCAGGGAGCAGGGAAACCAAGATCTTGGTTTTTGGTTAAGGAACCAGGATCCTGCATTTGTTATTGTTGTTCAGTCACCAAGTCATATTCAACTCTTTGCAGCCCCATGGAGTGCAACGTGGCAGGTCCCACATGCTGTGCACCAAAAGAAAAAGAAAAGAATGTTTTTGAAAAAGATGCTGGGCAGTGACAAATATGACAAATGCTGTCTATACTGTACGTGTGCTGTAGCTCATTTGATTTATGCACAATTATGACTATTAACTTATTCAGCAATTTTGATTTTAAACAGGTGTGCTTTTTAATTTGAAGCACAGTTGATGTACAATATTATATAATTTGCAGCTGTTCAATATAGTGATTCACAATTTTTAAACATTACACTCCATTTAATATTGGCTCTACTCCCCATGTTGAACAATGTATTCTTGTAGCTTATTTTGTACATAATAGTTTGTACCTCTTTATCTAAATAAGGTGAGCTCTTAACAAAACTGTGGAGTTGATAATGTGTTTAACTTTCCATTTAACCTCTTAGCATCATTTATTTCAATCACAGACTCTTTCTGCTTATTTTCCTGTGTTTCACCGAAGAAACTCAGATTCTTACCCAATCATTCTGTGTGTGTGTGTGTGTGTGTGTGTGTGTGTGTGTGTGTGTGTGTAACTTTGGCTGGGTTGATAGAAGAAAGAACTCTCTTGAGGCCTCCAATTCTGTTATGTATTTGGTTGCTCACATTTCTAATCCAATCCAGGTATTCTTACTCAAGCATTTGTATTGAAATGTTCAAAGAAATTGTGTTTCGGGGGAAGGCTAAAATTTTACATAATCCAGATACCTCATTTATGCTCTTTAATCTTTCTTTTTAAAGCTGCTTTCAGATAATTTCCTATGGCATAAAATCATATAATTTTAAGATCAAAGGAATCCTAGAGATCATTAAACTCTCATTTTATAGATGAAATAATGAAGGGCCAGAAAGAGGTAATGATTTGTGCCAAGTCATTTAGGTGTAAAGTTGAGAGTAGAATCCAGAGCTTCCAACTTTAGCTAAATTTAGTAAATTTTAGTAAATAGAAAGATACCTACCCTTGTAGCTCAGTCGGTAAAGAATTTTCCTGCAATGCAGGAGACCTACGTTCGATCCCTGGGTTGGGAAGATCCCCTGGAGAAGGAAATGGCAACCCACTCCAGTATCCTTGCCTGGAAAATCTCATGGACAGAGGAACCTGGTGGATTGCAGTCCATGGGGTCGCAAAGAGTAAGGCACGACTGAGCGACTAACACACACGATACTTACACCAAGTATCAGAGGTCCTAGGCTTTTATGGATATAACAGAGGAATGAGGGCTGTGGGAGACAATAGGAAAGCATATGGAAATAACTGTTTTTCTCTTCGGTCAGAGTTGATAGCTGACCACACATGTTATTTTGTCTAGGACACTTCTGATTTACCCCTAATGTCTGGAATAATTATTAAGTGGAATCCCTTCTCTCTCAAAAGTGTACTGGTTCAGAACATAAATTATAGGTTAGCTTACTGAATGAAAACTTTCTTTGTTCTTCAATGATTCCATTTGCTCAGCACATGTGCTGATGAGTTGTCTTAAACTGTGATATAATGGTTAATCAGAGTAAAACTAAAGCCGTAATGCAGCAGTTTTCAAATTACAAGTCACAGCCATTGGTGGGCCATGAAATGAATTTTGGGTTACAATCCTTTAAAAGGAGGAATAGAACAGTACATAAAACAGAGTGCATATACTTGGTAAAGGTAAGTGGGGTTTTTTTTTTGGTTTATTTTTGTGGGGAGGGCAACTGCACCACATGGGAAAAAAAGATTCTTCCTCCCCCTAAGGGGGACTGAACCCTGGCCCAGCAGTGAAAGCACTGAATCCTAACCACAGCACTGTTAGGGAACTCCTGTCAAGCTATTTTTCAAAACTTGCTTTGGTTATATATACATACCGTAGTGTCCTGGTTCTCAATGTAAAATCTATTTCTTGTAGTAAAAAAAAAAAGTGGGAAAGACATTATTTAGAGAAATCTAGGACTTAGAGTGCTCTACAAAAGAAGATACAAGCTCATAGAAGTTCATACCACTTTGCAGTCAGCTACTAGATGAACTGGCTGTATCAACAAGGTAACTAAAACTGATACACTTTGAGACACAGTAAAGAATAAATATTAAAGTTTTCACTGAAATTCTAGAGTCAGAAGAAGCAACAATCACCTTAAAGTTCATATTCTTTAGCTGTTTTAGTTGTCTTCATATTCCAGGGTGTTACTAAGCAGCTAACAGAAAGCAAATCCACCTGTTGCAAATACTATTTGGCACTCACAGAGAGCCTTTATCTGAGAATGCTGTAAGATTTCTAAAAGACTCAAGGATAGCTGACATCAAAATGCTATTAGAGAAAAATGTAGAAGTATATTTTTAATATGAAAGATATTGTGACATATCAAGTAAAAAAAAGTATACTTTTTTTCCTAGTCATCATGCCATAGATAGAGCATGGTGTCTATGGTATGATCCCATTTTTGTTGAAAATTGTGTGTGTGTGTGTGTGTGTGTGTACTGTGTATCAGGATTTGTCAGTCTTTGTACTATGGACATTTGGGGCCAGATAATTATTTGTTACAGGGGCTGTCCTATATGATAGAATATTTCGATGCATTCTTGGCATCTACCTACTAGATGCAAGCAGCGCCACCACAACACATCCCTCCCCCAGTGCACACACACTGACCTTTCTAGTTGTGACGACCAAAAATATCTGCAGACCTTGTCAAGTCACCCTAGTTGAGAACCACAAATATAATTGACTAACGAGTTGTCTCTTCAGTAGATAGATTTTTAAAAATGTTTTCTCTTTTGTCTGTTTAAAGATCCTAATTTTCTATAATGAGCATGTATTATTTTCAAAATAAAAATCTCATAAAACTGTATTTATATTTTTAAAAATTTATTGGCTTCACAGCAGTTATTTTTATAACTTGGATGACTGAAATTCTTAAGCAGAAAAATGTTCTTGGAAAATCAAGCAAGAAGCTCAAATGTACAACTGCTGAGGTCAACTATGAATTCTTTCATTTTGTTTCTATTCATTCATCCACTCATTCAATCCAAAATGTCTACTTATTAGCACCACTAATTACACTGAAAGTGTACATATGGTATAGAGACAGCTTTTAGAAATGCAATAAGTGCTATTCCTGTGTCTCCAGGAAATTGGAGTCACAAAGTACACTTTGTTAATACAATAATTTCCAAAACAAATCAGATTCAGTGACATTCAAAACCTCCTCAGGTTGGCAAACCTTCTCATGAATTACCTTCTAAAATATTTATAAGAAATTGTTCCTCACATAAAAGTGCAAATGTAAGTGCAAAGATGCTCTCTGTGACACTGCAGGAAATTGCACTTTAAATTTTATACATTTGTATCACTTAATTTTTTTCAGCATACATATACAATGGAATACTACTCAGCCATAAAAAGAATGAAATAATGCACTTTGCACTGACATGGATACAACTAGAGATTACCATACTAAGTGAAGTAAGTGAGAAAGAGAAAGACAAATATCATATAATATGACTCATATGTAGAATCTAAAATATGGCACAAATGAACCTATCTATTAAACAGAAACAGATTCACGGATGAAGAGAACAGATTGCCGAGGAGGAGGGTAGAGGAAAAAAGGACAGGGAATTTCAGAGTGCCAGATGTAAACTATGATATATAGGATGGATAAACAACAAGGTCCTACTGTACAGCACAGGGAACTGTATTCAATACCCTGTGATAAACCATAATGGAAAAGAACGTTAAAAAAAAGAATGTAGTAACTTCAGTCACTCAGTTGTGTCCAACTCTTTGTGACCCCATGATGTGCAGCACTCGAGGCTGCCCTGTCCATCACCAACTCCTGGAGCCTACCCAAACTCATGTCCATTGAGTTGGTGATGCCATCCAACCATCTCATCCTCTGTCATCCCCTTCTCCTCCTACTTTCAATCTTTCCCAGTATCAGGGTCTTTTCAAATGACTCAGCTCTTCACATCAGATGGCCAAAGTATGAGAGTTTCAGCTTCAACATCAGTCCTTCCAATGAATATTCAGGACTGATTTCCTAAAGGAAATGGACTGGTTAGACATCCTTGCCGTCCAAGGGACTCTCAAGAGTCTTCTCCAACACCACAGTTCAAAAGCATCAATTCTTCAGTGCTCAGCTTTCTTTATAGTCCTACTGTCCCATCCATACATGACTACTGGAAAAACCATAGTTTTGACTAGATGGACCTTTGTTGGCAAAGTAATATCTCTGCTCTTTAATATGCTGTCTAGGTTGGTCATAACTTTCCTTCCAAGGAATAAGCATCTTTTAATTTCATGGCTGCAATCACCATCTGCAATGATTTTGGAGCCTAAAAAAATAAAGTTAGCCACTGTTTCCCCATCTATTTGCCATGAAGTGATGGGACTGGATGCCATGATCTTAGTTTTCTGAATGTAATAAGTTAAAGCACAATAAAACTTGATTTTGAAGTAACTTCATTTCTACTCTCCATATTTTCCTTTTCTTAAGTCTTGGCAAAATAATTACATAATGGCTGGGCATCTTTACAACTGACCTCTTAGTCATTAAGGGTGTGTCTCTCAGCCTGGCCTTGTACCCATATAAAGGGAGAGCAGTGTAAAAAGGTACCTCCCTTCTCCCTATTCGTCTCCAGAGGGGTAAGACACACTATCATGTTCATTTGCTTATAGCTATTTAACTACTAAGTAAACACTGAAGACTGGATATTGAAAATGTTGGCACACATCCAGCCTACTGAGTTGAAATAGAACCACCCTTGGCAACAGATTACTGCATACACTGCATTGTTATTTCACGTTGGTGTGTGTGTGGTGTCTTGTTTTCCCTACTTTATCTTAAGCCCTTTATAAGCAGGGGCTGTCTTAATCCGTTGGGACTGCTCTAAAAAAATACCACAGACTGGGTAGCTTATAAACAACAGAAATTGATTTCTCATGGTTCTGGAGGCTAGACACCTGGGGGGCCTTTTCTGGGTGGCAGGTATCTTGTTTTGTCCTCACAAGGTGAGAGGGCTTAGGGAATTCTGGAGCTTCTTTTATAAACACTTATCCCATTCCTGGGGGCTCTACCCACGTGATTTAAGCATTTTCCAAGCCCCCACTTCCTGATACCATTGTCTTTGCAGGGTTTCTCATGTGTGAATTCTGGAGGAACACAAACACCCAAACCATATCATGAGTCACAGGCTTTGTTTCTCTTTCTGAGACTAGCAGGCCTAGTTATTATTAGTAGATCTGATCATTATCCTAGTTAAGGCAACCAGAAGCAGGCCACAGAGCATGGAACCAACTGCTTTGGGTCTAACCAACTGTTCCCTAACATAATGCCAAACCTGATGAAGAGAATTCAGGGAAACCTTGGGTTTTGGGCTTCTCCCCTTTATGCTGGAATGATTCAAAACTGTGCATACAAACTGATTATTCTGACTAAATGACATGATCTGAACCTCCATGAGAATGACAGCTCTTTCTTTCCCTTTTCTCAATAGTCCCCTGAATTCACAAGATGAAAAATGCCACTGCACGGGTAGAGAGTTGAACCATATTCTAATCACCAAGCAAACTGTGGGCTATTTATCAAAATGACTTGCACTTTTTCCAAGCCTAAATTTAGGAGTCAATGATTATATATACCTGCCCATTTTCACTCCATTCTTAGTCCTAACTTTTTCTCCTTCAAAAAGCAAAAGCCTCTGATTACCTGATCTAATTATCATATATCGATTTATATTTCCTGGAGTTATAATATTTTTAGATAATAGGATTTTCAGCGACTATAAATATTTCAGAAGAGCCATAAAGTTTCAATAATTGAGACGAACTTTCACTTTTGCCTGGAGATTTCACTTTCACACCGTGACATGTCAACAGTGGGAAATGTGCTAAAGAAAGAAAATATTGTAGTGTTTGCATGAAGTTGTGTCCTTTATTTATTTATTTGCTAACTTTAAATAGCATGAATATATATCAGCCCACACAAGACTTTCCAAGATGCTTGCCTTTTACTGCTTATGTCCCATTTTTACTTGACAATATTCAGAAAATATTTAGTGAGAGCCTGCTGTATCTCAGGCAGTTTTCAGAATCTTTTCCACAACATACTATACAATTTATGTTTGACTGGTCCTATATATGGTTAAGGGCTTCTCAGATAGTGCTAGTGGTAAAGAACATGCCTGCCAATGCAGGAGACATAAGAGATATGGCCTTGATCCCTTCGTTGGAAAGATCCCCTGGAGGAGGGCATGACAACTCACTCCAGTATTATTGCCTGGAGAATCCCACGGACAGAGGAGCCCGGCAGACTACATTCTGTAGGGTCACAAAGAGTCAGACACAACTGAAGCGACTCAGCATACATATATATGGTTAAACTGGGACATATTCCTTTATGTTTTATGCAATATTAATGTTCATTAAACATTTAATAAAAAGAATGTAAAATTATTTTTTATATAATGATGAGGACATAAAAAGCTTAAAATTCAAATTATAAATTCAAGTAGCGTCTCACTAGCCCAGCTTGTCAAATATCCCTTTCACTTGGTCATAAATGATTTGATTTCAGTAAGTTTTAACTCCTTACATCCTTAAGTGCTATATTGAAAAGCAGAGATATTACTTTGCCAACAAAGGTCCGTCTAGTCAAGGCTATGGTTTTTCCTGTGGTCATGTATGGATGTGAGAGTTGGACTGTGAAGAAAACTGAGCGCTGAAGAATTGATGCTTTTGAACTGTGGTGTTGTAGAAGACTCTTGAGAGTCCCTTGGACAGCGAAGAGATCCAACCAGTCCATTCTAAAGGAGATAGTCCTGGGTGTTCTTTCGAAGGACTGATGCTAAAGCTGAAACCCCAATACTTTGGCCACCTGATGCGAAGAGTTGACTCATTGGAAAAGACTCTGATGCTGGGAGGGATTGAGGGCAGGGGGAGAAGGGGATGACAGAGGATGAGATGGCTGGATGGCATCACCGACTCAATGGACATGAGTTTGGGTGAACTCCGGGAGTTGGTGATGGACAGGAGGCCTGGTGTGCTATGATTCATAGGGTCACAGAGTCAGACATGACTGAGCGACTGAACTAGAACTGGACTGGACTGTGCATTTGCCAGAAAAATTATTAAGATACATAAAATGTCCATGATTTATGAAATAATGTAACAAAGTAAGTGTTGTTGCTGCTGAGACATTTATAAAATCTTTTTATATCAAGCACTTAGCACAGTACCTAGCTCATAGTAGGTTTGTTTTTTATTTTTTAAACAGCTTCGTTTAGATGTAGTTTACATGCCCTAAAATTGATCCTTTAAAAATGTTTAGTGGTTTCTAGTGCACACAGAGTTGTGCAATCACCACCATAATCTAATTTTAAACATTTTCATCACACCAAAAAGAAACCTGTTCCTACTGGTAGTGATTCCCTGTTGTCCCTTCTCCCTAGTCTCTAGCAACCACTAATCTATTTTCTATCTCTATAGATTTACCTATTTTGGACATGTCATTGTTGTTGTTCAGTTGCTCAGTTGCGTTCAGCTCTTTGTGACCCCATGAACTGCAGCATGCCAGGCTTCCCTGTCCTTCACCAACTCCCGGAGCTTGCTCAAACTCATGACATCAAGGCTGTAATGCCATCCCTCCATCTTATTCTCAGTTGTCCCCTTCTGCTCCTACCTTCCATCTTTCCCAGCATCAGGGTCTTTTCTAATGAGTAAGACCTTTGCATCAGGTGGGCAAAGTCTATTGGAGCTTCAGCTTCAGCATCAATCCTTTCAATGAATATTTAGGATTGACTGGTGTGATCTCCTTTCAGTCCAAGGGACTCAGTCTTCTACAACACCACAGTTCAAAAGCATTAATTCTTCAGTGCTCAGTCTTCTTTATGGTCCAACTCTTACATCCATACATGACCACTGGAAAAATCATAGCTTTGACTAGATGGACATTTGTTGGCAAAGTAATGTTTCTGCTTTTTAATATGCTGTCTAGGTTGGTCATAGCTTTTCTTCCAAGGAGCAAACACCTTTTAATTTCACAGCTGCAGTCACCATCTGCAGTGATTTTGGAGCCCAGGAAAAGGAAGTCTGTCACTGTTTTTATTGTTTCCCCATCTATTTGCCATGAAACCCAGGTTCAATCCCTGGGTTGGGAAGATCTCCTGGAGAAGGAAATGGCTACCCACTCCAGTATTCCTGCCTGGAAAATGCCATGGACAAAGGAGCCTGGTGGGCTGCAGTCCATGGGGTGGGAAAGAGTCGAGCACAACTGAGTGAATAACACTTCACTTCACTTCACATTTGCCGTGAAGTGATGGGGACTGGATGCCATGATCTCAGTTTTTTGAGTGTTGAGTTTTAAGACAGTTTTTTCACTCTCCTCTTTCACTTTCATCAAGAGGCTCTTTAGTTCCTCTTTGCTTTCTGCCATAAGGGTGGTGTCGTACGCATATCTGAGGTTATTGGTATTTCTCCCAGAAATCTTGATTCTAGTCTGTGCTTCATCCAGACTGGCATTTAGCATTATGTATTCTGCATGTAAGTTAAATAAGCAGGGTAACAAATTACAGCCTTGAAGTACTCCTCTCCCACTTTTAAACCAGTCCGTTGTTCCATGTCCAGTTCTAATTGTTCCTTCTTGACCTGCATACAGGTTCCTCGGGAGGCAGGTAAAGAGGTCTGGAATTCCCATCTAAGAATTTTCCACAGTTTGGTGTGATCCACACAGTCAAAGGCTTTAGTGCAGTCAATGAAGCAGAAGTAGATGTTTTTTTTCTGGAATTTTCTTGGTTTTTCTATGATCCAATGGATGTTGGCAATTTGACCTCTGGTTCCTCTGCCTTTTCTAAATCCAGCTTGAACATCTGGAATTTCTCAGGTCATGTACTGTTGAAGTCTAGCTTGGAGAATTTCACACATTACTTTATTAGCTTGTGAGATGCGGACAATTGTGCAGTAGACTGAACATTCTTTGGCATTGCCTTTCTTTGGGATTGGAATGAAAACTGACCTTTTCCAGTCCTGTGGCCACCACTGAGTTTTCCAAATTTGTTGGCATACTGAGTACGACACTTTCACAGCATCATCTTTTAGGATTAGCTCAGCTGGAATTCCATCACCTCCACTAGCTTTGTTCATAGTGATGCTTCCTAAGGCCCTGTTGACTCTGCATTCCAGAATGTGTCTGGCTCTAGGTGAGGGATCACACCATCATGGTTATCCAGGTCATTAAGATCTTTTTTTGTATAGTTCTTCTGTGAGTATTTCATACAAAAGGAATTATACAACATGTGGCCCTTCATGTCTGGTTTCTTTCACTTATGAAAATGTTTTCAAGGTTCATCAATGTTGCAGCATGGATCAGTACTTCATTCTCTTTATGGCTGTATAGTATTTTATTGCGAGGATATACCTATACATTAGTTGATGGAAACTTGGTTGGTTCCACTTTTTGGCTATTATGAATGATATTACTATGAACATTGACCTATATGTTTTTGTGTGGATATAACATTTTTTATTTCCTGTGGTTATATACCCAACAGTGTAATTATCAGATCATATGGTAACTCTTTGGAGAAGGAAATGGCACCCCACTCCAGTACTCTTGCCTGGAAAATCCCATGGATGGAGGAGCTTGGTGGGCTGCAGTCCATGGAGTCACGAAGAGTTAGACACGACTGAGCAACTTCACTTTCATGGATCGGAGAAGGAAATGGCACCCCACTCCAGCATTCTTGCCTGGAGAATCCCAAGGACGGAGGAGCGTGGTAGGCTGCCGTCTACAGGGTCACACAGAGTCAGACATGACTGAAGCAACTTAGCAGCATGGTAACTCTATGTGTAACCTTCTGAGGATTGCCAAGTTTGTTTTTCAAAATGTTTTCAAAGTTATATTTTAAAATTCTACAAGCAGGACTTGCCTGGCGATCCAGTGGTTAAGACTCCCTGCCTCCAACGCAGAGGGCATGCGTCTGATAACCTGATCAGGGAATTAAGATCCTACATGTGGTGTGGCCAAAAAGAAAAATGGTTCTACAAGCAATGGATAGGATTCTAATTTCTCCACATCTTTCACCAGTGCTTGCTATTGTCTGTCTTTTTTTTATTACAGCTGTCTTAGTGGGTCTTTGGTAGACTTCACTATGGGTTTGATTTGCATTTTCTTGATGACTAATGATATTGAGTATATTTCATACATTATAGGCTGCTTGTATATCTTCCTTAGAGAAATATGTATATGGTTAAGACTCCCTGCCTCCAACGCAGAGGGCATGCGTCTGATAACCTGATCAGGGAATTAAGATCCTACATGTGGTGTGGCCAAAAAGAAAAATGGTTCTACAAGCAATGGATAGGATTCTAATTTCTCCACATCTTTCACCAGTGCTTGCTATTGTCTGTCTTTTTTTTATTACAGCTGTCTTAGTGGGTCTTTGGTAGACTTCACTATGGGTTTGATTTGCATTTTCTTGATGACTAATGATATTGAGTATATTTCATACATTATAGGCTGCTTGTATATCTTCCTTAGAGAAATATGTATACACATTCTATGTCCATTTAAAAGTTGGGTTGTCTCTCTACTGTTGAATTATATAAGACTTTTTAATACATTCTTTATGTATTTCAAAGTCCCTTATCAGATATATGACTTGTAAATATAGTTTCCCATTCTTCAGTTTGTCTTTTCACTTTCTATATGGTGTCCTTTGAAGCACATAATTTTTAGTTTTGATAAAGTTCAACTTACCATTTTCTTCTTTGACTGTCTTTGTTGGTGTCACAACTAAGAAACTACTGCTTAATCCATAGTCACTGAGATTTCTACCTCAAATTTCTTGAATTGGACGGTTGTAGCTTCTACTTTTGATCTGCTTTAAGTTAACTTTTGTTTACATTAAGGGATCCAACTTCATTCTTTTGTATGTAGATAGCCAGTTGTCCTAGCACCATTTGTTGAAAAGCTATTCTTTCTTCCACCGAATTGTTGTAGCACCCAGTCAAAGAGAATTGATCATATACGTGTGGCCTTATTAATTAAGTTAACTTTTGTTTACATTAAGGGATCCAACTTCATTCTTTTGTATGTAGATAGCCAGTTGTCCTAGCACCATTTGTTGAAAAGCTATTCTTTCTTCCACCGAATTGTTGTAGCACCCAGTCAAAGAGAATTGATCATATACGTATGGCCTTATTAAGGGCTTCCCAGGTGGCCCTATTAGTAAAAAATACCCGCCTGCCAATGAAGGAGACATAAGAGACGTGGGTTCAGTCCCTGGGTTGGGAAGATCCCTTGGAGGAGGAAATGGCAACCCACTCCAGTAATCTTGCCTAGAGAATCAAATGGACAGAAGAACCTGGCAAGCTAAAGTCCATAGGGTCACAAAGAGTCAGACATGACTGAAGCAACTTAACATGCATATGCACGCATATGACCTTATTTCTGCACCGCCAGTTCTAGTTCACCGATCTATATGTTTATCTTCATGCCTGTACCACATGGTTTTGATGACTGTAGCACTGTGGTAAGTTTTGGAATTGGCAAGAATGAGTCCTCCAACTTTGTTCTTTTTGAAGGACATTTTTCATATTAGGTTTGTAAAGAAATGATAATTTAATGAGTGAATAAATGGATGAATGTTTGCGTGTTTAAAAGTTTTAATTTGGTGGGAGGGGAAGAGGTTGGGAATTTTTGTCTTTAAAGGAATCAGCTATGAGTTGGGGGTATCTAGGGATATATATTTTCAAAAAAACATGCTGAGATTGGGTCCTATTTATGAAAGATGCCTTTGGGGGTTAGGTTTCTGTGGCCTGTGCTACAGGACAGAATCTGTGTCTGAAATCCCTGTAATTGGCACCATGCTGGGAACAGAGCTTGTGCTCAATAAATACTCATTGATTAAATGCCTTGTCCTTTTGGTTTTGTTTTTAACCTATTGATTGTCTTGTTGCTAACTTTTGAAGGACAGTTGCTGAAATTTCCTGCTTTTCTAGCCTGTTCAGTAACTATGCAATTTTGGTTTATACGTCAGCCAGTCTTCTGCACAGCACCAAATATGCTCGACAGATGATTTTTCCAGAGGACAATCATTAGGAATTCTTTTCAGATGGCACATCTAGGAACTGAATTTGCCCACCCCTGGAACACACACAGTTTCCTACCCTAATCTCTTTGCTGTCACAGGGAAGGTCTTGCCTTTTCTTACACTCCAGGGGCAGAAACAATCCCATTCCAAGGCTGGCAATCATTCCTGCCTTGAGTTTCCTGAAGTACCATCTCTCCCAGCAAGATTTTCCAGACCTAGACACAGAGTGGACACATATTCATGTAAGAATAAGCAGTGTGGCATAGTCTACCATGGGGTTCCCATGTGGCTCAGTGGGTAAAGAATCCACCTGCAATGCAGGAGATACAGGGAGATGTGGGTTCAATTGCCAGGTTGGGAAGATCCCAGAGGAGAGGAAGGCAACCCACTCTAGTATTCTTGCCGGGAGAATCCCATAGACAGAGGAGGAGCCTGGTGGGCTACAGTCCATAGGGTCACAAAGAGTTGAACACTATTGAAGCAACTTTGTACGCATGCATGCACAACCATGTTAGTCTACACTGGTGCTTACATCCACCTAGTGAGTACTTCATTATATTGTCTATCATCTCCACACAAACTAAAAATTGAAAAACAGAAAAAGATGATTCACATACATTGACGGCTTGAATCTTCACATCTCTGTTGATAATTTGCTCCTGTTAAAAAAACAAAAAGGCCCCAAATGGGCCTCACTACAACAAACCAAGACTTAATTGCAGTTTCAATGTTCTGCTGAAATGTAATCTTAATCATATTTGGGGAAAGAATCTGAAAAAAATTCAGTTCATATATAACTGAGTCACTTCACTCTACACCTGAAATTAACACAACATTGTAAATCAGCCACACCACAGTATAAAATAAATTTTATAAATAAAGGAAGTAGCTATGAACATTTAAAAAAAACGTAATTATAGTCAACTGGTTTGGAATTATCTGATTAGTATCAGTGAGGTCACCTGTCATATAGGTCATCTCCATTCCCCAGAGGAAGAAGCAGGAGTCTGTGTGATAAAACCATGACAGGACCCTCCTGACCCCCAAAGTCCTGACCTAAAAATAATTCATTATCTTTTTTTTGCTAAGAACTCCCTTACGTTGCCCTTCTTCCTATTAAAAACAACAACAACTTTGCACTTTTTGCAACAGGTGGAAGTACGGTTCTAGCTGCTGGATGTGACATTGCTTGATGGAATAAGTCTGAATCACTTAATAAAATCAATGAGATCATCAAATTTACTCAATTGATTTTTTTTTTTTGACATTCCTAATTTGGTACATCGGACCTAGCCTGTCCTCTGACTACCTAGCTTTATTTTTTCCCCCTGTATTTACTCCAGTCTGTTCAAAACATATTCTTGCTTTAGGATTTACATAAATAAATAAATAAAAGCTTCCTTATCTCCCTCCACGCTCCTGTTTGCTAGCTCTGCTGGCACACTGGCTATTCAGTAAATATGATTTGGGGGATTATTTTATTGTTAATTGTTTTGTATTCTGTTTCAGAATGCCAGCTACTCAAAGGCTAAAGGTAGAATAACAAATAATCCCCAAATCAGCGATGAAATTTAAGTAACTTCCTTTTTCTAGTTAGCCAGTGGGGTCTACAGGCTTCCAGTGGGGTCTACAGCTTCCAGTGGGGTGTCACCAGAAGCTGAAAAGACGGTTAGACTTTTATGTGGTTGTTTTTCCTTCCAGTTGACCTACCTAACAGGTTCAAGTGACCTGGGCAAAGGCAGCTGGGATCCTGTCAGTCACACCCACGATGGCAAATTGAAGCTCTGGCTGGGGGTCAGGAGACCAGGATCGTAATTCTGCCTTTTCCACTGTTTTGGGAACTCCTCTTCCATTAATTAACTCATTCAATAAATATTAATTAGTTCCGTCTATGTGCCAGGCTCTGTGCTGGGTTTGTAACTATAATAGCCATCAAGACTAAGTAAGTCTTTCCATTCACGGAACTTACGATTCACAAAACAGTATGTGAAGTGGGGAGTCTCATACCATAAGAAACTATTTCCTCATCACTGAAACAGTGAAACAGCTTCTTAGGTTCACTCTGAACATTTAGGGTCTGTCAGTTAGGATGTGATCAAAGCTGAGAATATAGCAAGAGCTGCCCACTGCTATACAGTCAGTATACAAGTTGATCATGACCATTTTAGCTTTCGTTTACAAACAGGGACATCTAACACAATGGGGTAGAACTATGTTCAACATTTTATTCAATTTCAACATTCTCGCAATGCATCCCGACCCTCTTTAGCGCTGACCTACGGTGAACAGCTGCACCTATTTTCAAAAGGCCCGGTTAGGCATTTGGTATTTCACCCAAGACTTGTATTTGCTTATCAACACGGGTTAGGACAGCAGAAAAGTTGGTTTCGGTTTAGCAGGGCGGCAAGGTGCTGGGGAGAAAGGGAGGCGTCACACTACTACGTTAACAATATAATCTCAGGGATGAGTGAAAAAGATGGTACTGGTGCAAAGACCATGCAGAGGCCATGCAGGTTTTAGGGCAGCTGTCTCCACGCAGAACTCGGAAGCTTGTTTTGAAACGCACTTTCAGCATTCTTGGCCACCCCAAGCTGCCCCAAACCCGCCAAGAGCCACTGCTGAAGCGTAGAAAAACGCGGCGCCTAGAAACAACACTTAGGTGGGGCAGCGGCCACAGCTACACAGGCCTCCGCGCCTCCGCGCTCTCCCGCCCGCGCGCCCGTCGCCCACGCTACAGGCCACGCCCACGACGTCACCGAACGGGGCGGGGCGATCTGGAGTGGGTGGGGCGAGCCCCGGCAGTTGAATGGGACGCCGCGACGAGCCGCACATTCCAATGAGGGCACGTGACGCGGCAGCGCTGCCTGAGGTAAACAACCGCGGCCCCGCCTCCTGGCTCGTCCGCGCGCCCTGCAGTGCAGCTAGCCGGCGGGACGCGCTCCAGCAGGGCGGGCAGCTACTTCCGAGAGTCCTGAGCGGCCGCCGCGGACCGGAGCAGCGGCGGCGGGCGCACGCGTCCCGGGTCTGCGGGCCGCTAGCGCCGGCAGGGGTCGAGCGCGCGTCCCCTCCCCGCCCCCACCGCGCGCTGTGGCGCAGCAGGAATTTGGCGGGGACCCGGGCGCTATTTGCAGCTCCTGACGCGCCGGCGGCCCTTCGGTCATTTCTATTCTCAGGGCACTGGGTCACCGCGCTCGGCCGGCCCCCTCCCCCGGGCCCGGAGGGTGTGTCCCCTCACCGGGGCTCGGCGCGCCTATAAGGGGCCGAGCGGCGGGCAGGGACATGCAGCTCTACAGCAGCGTCTGCACCCACTACCCAGCCGGGGGCCCGGGTCCCACGGCCGCAACCGCCGCTCCGCCCGCCGCCGCCACCGCCGCCTCGTTCAAGGTCTCTCTGCAGCCCCCGGGACCCGCCGGTGGCGCCCCGGAGCCCGAGACCGGTGAGTGCCAGCCGGCCGCGGCCGCCGAGCCCCGGGAAGCCGCCGCCACTCCCGCCGCCAAGATGCCCGCCTTCTCCTCCTGCTTTGAGATGGTGTCCGGGCCCGCCGCCCCCGCCTCAGCCGCCGCCGCCGCCGCCGGGCCGCCCGGCGGTTCCTGCAAGCCGCCCCTGCCGCCGCACTACACATCCACGGCGCAGATCACCGTGCGGGCCCTGGGCGCCGACCGGCTCCTGCTGCGCGGCCCCGAGCCCGGCGCCGCGGCGCCCGCGGCCCCACGCGGCCGCTGCCTCCTTCTGGCCCCGGCACCAGGCGCTCCGATCCCGCCGCGGCGGGGCTCCTCGGCCTGGCTTCTGGAGGAGCTGCTGAGGCCCGACGGCCCGGAGCCTGCCGGTCTGGACGCGACCCGCGAGGGGCCCGACAGAAACTTCCGACTGAGCGAGCACCGCCAGGCCCTGGCCGCCGCCAAGCACCGCGGCCCCGCGCCGCCCCCGGGGAGCCCAGAGCCCGGCCCCGGCCCGTGGGCCGAGGAGCGCCCGGCAGAGAGGAACCTCCGCGGCTGGGACAGAGCTGGCGACCGCGGCGACGCTCCCGGCGCCGAAGAGCCAGGGCGGCCCGACCCGGAGGCCGAGGCGGCCCCTGCCCGGAGCGGCGAGGCGGCCCCGAGCGGCGCGACCGAGGCGGTGATCGTGTCCAGGTCGGATCCTAGGGACGAGAAGCTGGCCCTGTACCTGGCGGAGGTGGAGAGGCAGGACAAGTACCTGCGGCAGAGGAACAAGTACCGATTTCACATCATTCCCGACGGCAACTGTCTCTACCGGGCGGTCAGCAAGGCGTGTACGGGGACCAGAGCCTGCACCGGGAGCTACGGGAACAGACGGTGCACTACATCGCCGACCACCTCGACCACTTTAGCCCCTTGATTGAGGGCGACGTGGGGGAGTTTATCATCGCTGCTGCCCAGGACGGGGCGTGGGCCGGGTACCCTGAACTGCTGGCCATGGGGCAGATGCTGAATGTGAATATCCATCTGACTACTGGAGGGAGGCTGGAGAGCCCCACGGTGTCTACCATGATTCACTATTTGGGCCCGGAGGATTCCCTAAGGCCTAGCATCTGGCTCAGTTGGCTCAGTAACGGACATTATGACGCGGTGTTTGATCACTCGTATCCGAACCCGGAGTATGACACTTGGTGCAGGCAGACTCAAGTGCAGAGAAAACGCGATGAAGAACTTGCCAAGTCCATGGCCATATCCCTGTCCAAAATGTATATTGAGCAAAATGCATGCTCTTGAAGTGTCTGAGACCCTCGCCCTGGGAAAATTGCATACCTAATTAGTGTTTGGAGAGTTATATGAACTTTAATCAGGGTAATTGCACTTTTAAACTTTCTAGTAGATTTACTGTAGGTGTAATGCCTTAATCATTTATTTGAATGTTTTCTCCTCAGAGCTGAAGGTTGCTGGGCACCTAAATGATGTTTCATAGTAGCTTTGGGTGATCCTACTGCTATTTATGATTTGCTGTATAAAGTTGGCACTACTTAATTTGCAAGCTGATTTCTCAGTGTAAATTTGTTCATTCCTGGTAATCTATTTTCTATAAAAACATATTTTTGCACAACATTTTTAACAGTTGGTGTACCTTCATCTAGGATGTGATCCATTTTGACAAACAGCTTTCCAGCATAAATCCAGAGAAGTGCTTTATATGAAGTTTATTATTTTGAGCAGAATTTGTGATTTTGTATTTTATGTTGTTGGGTTTGAATTTTAGAGTTCTTAGATAATTATTTCAAATGGCTATTGATGCTTTCATGTTGCCAGATAATTGGCCCATTCCGTTTTGATGACAGATTAGTTGGTCAACCTTTTAAAGAGAAAATACTTAAGGGGAGGTTGTGGGAAGATTTTTTTTTTTTTTTAAAGAATAGTACCAGCTCTTACTTGAATGAAAGTCTGATGTTTGCTGATGGCAGAGTGATTATTCTGTACTCTGGTTGATGTTTATTCTGTATTCTGGTTGATGTTTAGATTGTCTGGTGCTCTCGGCTGTTCTTATTTATATTTGTCTTTTTGTTGAAAAGAATTTTTTAACATGATAGAAAACTTTGTGACAAGATAAGCCTCCTGCTTCATATATAGTTTCTTGGATTCAACTGAGATTTGAAAATTAATGGCATAAATGCCTCCAATCAAACCTGGCAATTATTTTATAGCAGGAGAATACTGTCTTAATGGTCTATTCCTTTTAAATTCTTTCACAAGGCAAAATAGGATTGCCCTGCATTATGTACAGTACAAATGCCTATACAGAGCTTGTATGGTTTGCTGGGTCAAACAATGTTTTCAACCTAAATCTATCTCATTTCCACTTTAACTACTTTTAGTGGTATTTATTAAGTAATGCAGTTTGTACTTTTTTATTTTGTAACATTTTGTGGTTTTTTTGTACAATACTGTATTTGTACAATAGAGCAATTCTCAACTGATGGAATGAGTGAATAAAATGCATAATTTTACTTTTATGGTGTCTTTTTGCCTGAAGTAACTTTCATTTATTTTTCTATTTGGCTGCACCAGGCAGCATGCAGGGTCTTAGTTCCCTGACCATGGATCAAATCCATGTGCCCAGCATCGGGAGCACAGAGTCCTAAGCACTGGACTGCCAGGGAATTCCCAGATTTAAATGTTTTAGAGTAACCAAAGAAATGCCCTTTTATGCAGTCTGGCCTCTTGAGATTAAGGGACTCCCTTAATTTTAAGATGTGTTGTCAGATTTAGTTGAGAAGTATGTCTGTACACATAATGCTGACATGCTTTTTGCAGGATCAACCCAACTAGTTTGAATTTCTTACTTTTCAGTTGATGTCATGCTTATAGTTGACTTTGAGCTCATCGCTCAAACCATGGAAAGATGGTCAAGGACCAGTGGAAGGATGTCATTGGCTATCAAGGGAAGGCAATTTGTCAGAGGTCTAAAATGTTACCTAACCATGAATCTCTGGTTTTTTGTTAAGATAAGTTTTGCTTCATAGCTTCACTAATCACATAACATGGGAAGAAAGAAATTCCTTGTTTGAATTACACAGCTAAATGTGTTTTTCCTCCTTTTCTCCACTTTATTTAGAGGTGGATAAAGTTTGAGGTGCTTGAAGTTTACACACGAAATGAATAGACTTAAGTACAAGTTCCTAAAAGGCTTTCTGTAAGCCCATTACAGTTTTGAGGAAACAATTTCCTTCCACAGTGTTCTGTTTCATTTTCAAATTGGGATCCCAAGTCCTTGATTCAGATTCCCAAGAAGGATAATACCTTTCATTAAATGGGTTCTAAGATTGTATTCCAAGGCAGCATGCATGTTATTTTGGTCGTCTTGACTGAAAGGTTTATGTCTTTCTCATCCTTTATCTTGGAGAAGGACATGGCAACCCACTCCAGTGTTCTTGCCTGGAGAATCCCAGGGATGGGGGCCCCTGGTGGGCTGCTGTCTGTGGGGTCACACAGAGTCGGACATGACTGAAGTGACTTAGCAGCAGCAGCATCTTCCTTTTTCTATGTTGTTTTTGTTGCTGTTGTTTGGAAGCAGTGTAATTTGTCACTCCTTTATGCTTCATGTTTATTCTTTCCTGCCACCCCAGTTACATGTTAGCAGTTAACAATCCTGGATCACTAAGGACTTGAGCAGTAGAAGAGATGGAAATGTGGTTGACTCCTTTCCTTTTAGCAAACATTTATTAAACAGTTCATTCCTTCAGTTACTCAGCAGCTAAGTGGCTCAAAACTGTATATGAAGGGGTGATGTGTTCAGTTGATGCTGTGAACTAAAGTTTCTTTAGAGCTTACTACCCTGTCAAATATGATGGGGGAGTATAGATTCTATAAGGAAATCTAATTGTGTTTTCAGGTAAAGTAGTATGAAAATATACTGTTACCTTGAAAATTGTATTAAAGTGGTACACAGATAAAAACTATGATACAAATAACTGTGATTTTTGTCTTATTGTCTCATTTAAAAATAGCATAGTATGTCAAGATTTTGATGAAAATCTAAAATTAATTTGATCCTCTATTCATTTTCTTTCTTCTTTAAAAAAAGTTATTTATTTTTGGCTGCATTAGATCTCTGTTGTGGTGCCTGGGCTTCTCATTGCAGTGGCTTTTGTTGGAGAGCCACCAGCTCTAGGGTGAGGGCTCAGTTCTTGTGGTGTGTGGGCTTAGTTGCTCTGAGGCATATGAGATCTTCTCAGACCAGGGGTTGAACCTGTGTCTCCTGGATTACAAGGCAGATTCTTAACCACCAGACTACCAGGGAAGTCCCTTTTATTCATTTTCCACTCACATTTTTTTCTCTGAGATAAAATAGACCCATGTTAGTATATTTAATTGGACTGAGAAGTAAACCACTATTGATAAGTGGCACAAGGGCATTCAAATGTGATTCTTCAATTACATTTTTCTAAACTTGTAGTCCATGCTTTATATAGTAACGTATTCATGAGGCACAGACCCTTTACCCAGAAACCACATTTTATAGAGAAGAGGAAATGCCTTAGGAGCCTTTGAACATCAGAATTGGTTAGTTTCAGCTTGGGTAAATATAGTCTTAGGTTGCAATATTTTCTTCATAATTTTTGTACTGAAAAAGGATCTTGAGATAATCTCACTACTTTATGTGTTTTTCTTCTTTCCCGAAGAGATGAGAAACTTAAAATTTTAGCTTGGTGTTCAGTGTGCTCATATGATGGAAAAGCATCAAGAATAAAAATAGATTTTAGACCTTTGGGCATTAGATATATGTAGGAAAATATAGTGGAATAATTGAGTTCTTCAGTGGCTCAGTCGTGTCCAACTCTTTGCGACTCCATGGACTGTAGCAAGTCAGGCCTCCCTGTCCTTCACCATCTCCTGGAGCTTGCTCAAACTCATGTCCGTTGAGTTGGTGATGCCATCCAACCATCTTGTTCTCTATTGTCCCCTTCTTCTCCTACCTTCAATCTTTCCCAGCATCCAGGTCTTTTCCAGTGAGTCGGTTCTTTGTATCAGGTGGCCGAAGTGTTGGAGCTTCAACTTCAGCATCAGTCCTTCCAATGAATATTCAGGACTGATTTCTGGCAGGATTGACTTGTTTCATCTTGCATTCCGAGGGACTCTCAAGTTTCCAACACCACAGTTCAAAACATTTTCATTTCAAGAGTATATCCTTCAAATGTGTATCATGTTCAATGTGTATCATGTTCAAATTAATAGTCACATGAAATTATAAATCCAGACTATATTTATTTTGACATCCCTAGAGTGTCTATTGGAGAAGGCAGTGGCACCCCACCTCAGTACTCTTGCCTGGAAAATCCCATGAACAGAGGAGCCTGGTGGGCTGCAGTCCATGGGGTCTCAAAGAGTTGGACATGACTGAGTGACTTCACTTTCACTTTTCACTTTCATGCATTGGAGAAGGAAATGGCAACCCACTCCAGTGTTCTTGCCTGGGGAATCCCAGGGATGGGGGAGCCTGGTGGGCTGCCGTCTATGGGGTCGCACCAAGTCGGACATGACTGAAGTGACTTAGCAGCATCAGCAGCAGAGTGTCTATAACTGTCTCAAAGAGTCACCAAGAAACTGGGTGGCATTTAATTCAGTTTCATTCCCCAGATGTACACAACGCCGTGGACACGGGTTCTTTCTCTGGTCCCCTGCCTTCCAAGGCGGTACCTAGCAGAGTACAAAATATTATGTTCAGTAGATATTTGTTGAATGAAGGAACAAACTGAAGGGAAATAGAGTTTTGGAAATTAGTTGGTGGATGTGAAATAAAAATGATTTGACTCAGGTTACTGAGAATTATCACTAACAATTCTGAACATCTTAAACTGAAGTAGTTTTATAAAAAGGGTATTAAATTATTGAATTCTATAATGGAAAAAAATAGGTTTTTGAAACCAAAATTTAGAATTTATTGATTTTCCTCTTTGTGTCATCTTCCAAACATCTTGAGACCAAGCTCAGAAAGATTATTTAAAAGGAGAACTTCACTAAAATGATTTTAAAGGTGTTGGCATGTCCAAAGGGAGTTGCTCTGACTTGCTTTGGGGTAACACCCATCCCAAGTCTAGTCTACAGCAATTCCTAATTTTGCTGTTTTCTTTCTATGACCTAGTTGGAAGGTGGGAATGGTGGAACAGATTTCAAACATGCTCTCTAGGTTGTTGTGTTCAATAGTCCTAGCTGCATGCTTATGCCATTGTGTAGAGCCTGGGTGAGTAGCATGCATCAGATCAAAACAGATCTATAGGGGGGAAAAATCAGTGTATTTCTTCCTACTGTAAATTAGGTCAGTGACCATTATTCTGTGAGTCAAGTTCAGAGAGTTCACTGTCATCAGATTACTCGTAGTAAAACATTATCTAGCCTGGTTTCTCATAAGTGAAATTTCTAAATAATTGAATAGTCCATTTATGTGTAAAGTATAAAACAGAACAGCTGCCTTTTTTTTTTTTTTTAACTGTTCCTAGTGGCATGCAGGTTCTTAGTTCCCCAACCAGGGGTCAAAACAGAGTCCCCTGCAGTGGAAACACAGTCTTAACCACGGGACTGCCAGAAGTCCCCAGAACAATTGCTTTTTATAAAACTCTTAAAGAGGTAACCTATGGTACACTTCTTAGCCTTTGTAGAATAACAGTACAGTTTAATCTTCCCTAATGACTTGGCTGAGGGAGGTCTCCTGATGGCCAGGGTCTCTGGCCTTGAAACCTTGGTGGATTGCTAATGTGTGATAGTCCCTTTGTACTTTAAAGGATCTCAGAGTGCTGGGACTTTTTTTTCATGTTTTGTACTTTCCTGTCTCCTCCTTCACTTTCTGATTGTTCCTCTCACTACTGTCTCTCTAGCCCTAATTCTCCATTATAATTTCCCATGTTGAATTAGAGACACCATCAAGCATGTTTGTCAGAATTGATTCTAAGATAATACGAAATGAGTTTCTCATTTAGCACCAGGATGCTCTCCTATGAGTAATGTGCTTAAGCTTAGTTTTTAGTCAACCAGAGACCTTTTTTTTGCCTTTGTCTTCCTTTTTTACATTCTTTGATGGTGTCCTGGAAATGCTGAATTTGTTTGATTAAGGGACTTACGAATGTGTGCAGTGGCACATTAAATCTAAATAAAACAAAACATGTATTAGTTATCCAAAGCCTCAAAATTGGAGTTGATATTGCCTGGTTAATATTTGCTCCCTCTTTGCTATGTGCCATCCTTCATAGCATGTACTTGCCGTTGTCTTCCTTTTGCTTGTGAAATTTTATTGATAGTGTTTATGTTTCCTAATGGTTTTTTTCCTTAATATGTCAGTGTTTTAACATTTTAAATAGATCTTTATATTATTGTGATTCTTCTTTCTTCCAGTTTTTTTGAATTATAATTGACATACAGTGTACTATAAGTCTAAGGTATACAACATAATGATTTGATGTACATACATCATGAAATGATTACCACAATAAGTTTAGTGAACACCCATCATCTAATAGATACAGAATTAAAGAAATAGAAAAAAATAGCTTTTTTTCCACTGAGATGAGAACTCTTAGGATATATTCTTTTAGCATCTTTTGTATGTAATATATAATAATGCTAATTACATTTATCATGCTTTACTTACTGTACATTCCTGGGGCTTCCCAGGTGACTCAATAGTAGAAAATCTGCCTGCCAATGCAGGAGACATGGGTTTGATCCCTGGGTCAGGAAGATCCCCTGGAGGAGGGCATGGCAACCCACTCCAGTATTCTGGCCTGAAAAATGGACAGAGGAGCCTGGTAGGCTAGAGTCCAGGGGTGGCAAAGAGTTGGACACAACTTGGCCACTGTAGTACTCAGTTGTAACTGGAAGTTTGTACCCTTTGCCTTCATCCAGTTCCTCCCCCCATGCACCCCTGACCTCTGGTAATCACAAATCTGATCACTTTTTCTGTGAATTTGTTTTTGAAATACAGTTGACCTATATTGGATACTGGTGCCCAGCATAGTGATTTAATATTTCTATACCTTTCAAAACGATCACCATAGTAAGTCTAATTACCATGCCATGCACTTTTTAAATTTATTATTTATTTAGTTTTGGCTGCACTGGATCTTCATTGCTGCATGTGGGCTTTCTCTAATTGTGCCAAATGGGGGCTACTCTCTAGTTATGGTGCTCTGGCTTCTCCTTGCAGTAGCTTCTCTCCTTTCGGAGCGTGGGCTGTAGGGAGTGCAGGCTTTAGTAGCTGCTGTGCACAGTTAGTTGCCCCACAGCATATGGGGTCTTCCGAGTTCAGTTCAGTTTAGTCGCTCAGTCGTGTCTGACTCTGGGACTCCATGGACTGCAGCACGCCAGGCCTCCCTATCCATCACCAACTCCTGGAGTTTACCCAAACTCATGTCCATTGAGTCAGTGATGCCATCCAGCCATCCTCATCCTCTGCGTCCCCTTCTCCTGCCCCCAATCCCTCCTAGCATCAGGATCTTTTCAAATGAGTCAGCGCTTTGCATCAGATGGCCAAAGTATTACAATTTCAGCTTCAACATCAGTCCCTCTAATGAACACTCAGGACTGATCTCCTTTAGAATGGACTGGTTGGATCTCCTTGCAGTCCAAGGGACTCTCAAGAGTCTTCTCCAACACCACAGTTTAAAAGCATCAATTCTTTGGTGCTCAGCTTTCTTTATAAAACAACTCTCACATCCATACATGACTACTGGAAAAACCATAGTTTTGACTAGACGGACCTTTGTTGGCAAAGTAATGTCTCTGCTTTTTAATATGCTGTCCAGGTTGGTCATAACTTTCTTCCAAAGGAGTAAGTATCTTAATTTTGTGGCTGCAGTCACCATCCACAGTGATTTTGGAGCCTAAAAAAAATAAAGTTAGCCACTGTTTCCCCGTCTATTTGCCATGAAGTGATGGGACTAGATGCCATGATCTTAGTTTTCTGAATGTTGAGCTTTAAGCCAACTTTTTCACTCTCCTCTTTCACTTTCATCA